>KZ506606.1:91389-147680 GCA_002844005.1 Limosa lapponica baueri
TTTAAGTATGTGCTTATGCATTTGGATGAACAGAGAAAGCCTGTTGAATCAAAGAGCTACTGAGAGCAGAGTAGAAGCCCTTAAAAATCATGTGGTTTTTTTTTTTTCCCTTCCCTACAAGTATCTGTTATTTATTCCCAAGTCCTTATCTTGTTTATAATAAAGAATGAACAAAATTCCTTTCCCAAGGCTGGACAGTCCTGGAGCATATCCGCACCAAACAGAAACAAAAATAAGCTTGATTTTAGGCAGATTAAATAAGAAAATGCTTATTAGTCTCTTGACTTCTTTCTCTCCCTTTTGTCTTTTTTATTCCTCTATACACAGTAAACCTAAGGTTTTCTGGCCTTATCCAAAGTCTGCTGAATTTGACGGAACTCTTTGTTGGCTTGAACAGGCTTTGGAGCAGACCTGTAGGCAGAATATGACAATATCTTTATACAGATTTCTCATCTACTGTCTACAGCAAGGAGTATTAATTATTAAAAAACCGGTCCAGAACACAGCCCCCAACAACTGTCAATATTCACCCTACTTTGTTGCTTAATTTAAAATTACCCTGTTTTCTCTCTGAACTTTCTTTAGGAACACAAATTCTGTAGAGACTGAACAGGTTTCCAGTTTCTAGCTCATTTTATGTACAACCTTCAAACCATAATTGCTTCTGAAGCACATCACACACAAAGGTAAGTATACAAGCAGTAGTTTCCAAACATTGTAATAAACCACCTTTAAAATGAACGTGCCCCACAACAGAAGCCCCACGTGTTTGCAGTAAGGATGTTTGCTGCTGGTGATTTTGACTCTGGGGAAGGCACAGCCCGACAAGCTGGGGGTGGCGAGGGCTGCACAGTCGCACAAGCGAGATGCAGCACGAAGCACTGTCAAAGGTAGCACCCTTGCCTCTTCCCCGACAAATCCAGCTGTGTAAGTACATGGCTTTGGTGAGACAGAGAAATGCTAAATGCCCTTATGCCCTTCTAGTTCAGCTAATGAAGTCCACATGAATGAGCTAGAACATTTTTGCCACCATGGCCCTGATCCAGCTGTCACCGCTGCCACAAGGGACCCCGCTGGAGGGTTGCTACAGAGGTGATTTTCACAGTGGGGCAAGCTCCCGGTCTCTGTGCCACCCAAGTCCCACCGATGGATGGATTTCACTGTTTGACAGTATTTTTCCAGACCCTTAAGTGCTACTTACGGAAACACTTGGCCTCTAGAATGTCATACCAGTATTACATGAACCTCAGTCAACGAGAGGCTTCCTGAGCTCAGGTCCCCATCCCCGTACTAAAAGCAGAGGGTACAGGCGGTTCCAATTCATGTATATATTGTCGTAGTACTCAATACACACTTGGAAATCTTAAAGCAGATTGTGACTTGTCATCTATAACTAAAAGATATCGATACACAGACACACAATGTGCTTTTGCAAAATGACAGAAAAACTGTTCTTTTCATGTAACCTCAATGCAAACATGATTGCATTTTGCTTTTGAATAGCTACTGCTCTAAGAAACATTATCATCAGGTAAAGGAATTTGCTACCCATATTTAGTCACTGTAAATAAAAGAAGCAGACCAACCTGCATATGTTTTTTCTTTTCTTTTTTTTTTTGGAGTTTACATGCTTAATACAGAGCTAGTAGGTTTAAAATCTCACTGAGCATTCTATGTGAATTAACCAGATTCTAGAGTAATGTGGAAAGGAAAATAATGAAAAGTACAGCTTTTCATTTAAACATATGCAGCTCTTCATGCAGGGTTTTCTTTTAGGTTTTTTTTTTCCCTTTGTTTAAATTACACTTTGCATTAAAGAACATAACCAGTGTAAACACAGTCTGTAACACTTATAAAACAGTGCAAATTTTGTAAATTTCTGGGAGGAGGTTGAAATACATATATTTATAATGGAGGTAAAATCACTGTCTTTCTCAGTAGAAAAATACCTATATTAAACACCTACATGTTCGGAACATATTGTCACAAAAGAGCAAGTTATAGTCCTATACTGTGTAATAAATTAATATCTTTTCTAGATTTCCATTTTCAGTGTTAGTGTCAAATGCATAACTGCTAGAAAAAACAAGAGAAGCATGTATTATTTAGAACCTAATGACAATCTTACAGACAATAACTGTAAGAGGGCACAGAATAAAGAACTGGGGAAAGAAGCAATGGAAAAATACCGACCTCTACGAATTATTGCACATTTGAGATCATTCTCATGGCCTTTGGGCCAATTCTGGATACTTTTAAGTCTTAGGTCAGTGTTTGTTTCCATTTGACTGTAGGGTACAATTTAGGAACCACTGCAAAATGTCAAGGATTTACTGAACTTGTTTGCTGATGAAACCACAGGCAGCTGAGTGCAGAGTGCTAACTTTTATTCATGCAATCAAAGAGAACAAAGCTAAAAACATACTGAAATACAGGCAAGGTTGCCTGCCATAAAAATATTTTTTGGGAACTTGCTCCAGCAGATCTTACTGAGACAAAACTCCAATGTCTCCTGTGTTTTCATTAAAGCCATGCCAAAAACTGCAAAACTGGCTTCTGCCTTCAATACTTAGAGCTTTTCCCTTGAATACTGTTGTCTCCATGGTCTGACTCTGCAACCCTTAATCAACTGAGTATGGAAATCTCCATGAAACATACTGGTCCAAAGAAAATTCAACTCACTGAGTAGTAACGCCTGATGCCGAGTACCTGTATAACGCTTCTCAGCCACAAGCAGTAAGAACGCTTTCCATGAAAGATAAATGACAGTATCTTATCTGACTGATGGGATCACTCTCATAAGTAAGAAATGCAAGACCTTACCAGCTGCTTAAAAATACCACTTTTCACTAGTTGCACAGAGAGCAGATATATTCCTGCTTCACCCATATTTAAAAGGTACATAAACTGACAGGTAGATAAACAAGAGAGAGAACTGTCTCAGGTGATTATCACTGCAATTGAAGTGAGAGTACTAGTAAACCTGAATAATTTAGCACTTAATCTCTGAATATTGCTGTAGTAATTATTTTCTATTGCTGATGTTCTCACAAAAAGGTTAATTTCAAATTGTAA
The DNA here is from genome assembly GCA_002844005.1 of Limosa lapponica baueri. NCBI lineage: Eukaryota > Metazoa > Chordata > Aves > Charadriiformes > Scolopacidae > Limosa > Limosa lapponica. Next base: position 94,465 of record KZ506606.1, read on the forward strand.
CTACTGATTTTGGAAAAAAAATCCTACATAAAATTACATTGCCTTCACTACAAATCTTAAAAGAGCTTAAGAGATCTTAAGAAATTTCAAAGTAATGAACTAACCGACAGACAGATAAAGTCATACTTAAACTGTTTAAAAAATGTTATTAAAAATCTGCAAAAAATTGTGAAATAATCTATAATTGACAGAAAAACTGTTTAAAATCCTCCTAAATATCTTCCGATATTCTAGTAAGTTAATAAAACCACATTGCTAACCATTGACTATGAGTACAACATGCCTCAGTAATAAAATGAAGAGATGCTGACGGGAGCAGGTGATTTATTCTGCAGCAACTGTTACTATGCACTTTATTGAACAAGCTTCATCTGCATTGTTTCAGCTGGTCATCTTCTAAAAGGTATTTGCGAGACAATGTTACAGGGAAGGTTTCCTCCTCCTTCCTTTTGAGAATGATTCACCCCTTGTGGTCTGTGCAGGAGATAATCATTTTCGTAGCATGATTAGAATTTCAAACTGTACTGAAGTCTATATGAAAAACCCAACAACTTCCATGTATTTCGAATACTATTACTTAAATATGTATGGATGCTGGAGATCATATACAGTGACCTTTTATCCATCCCAGATTGTAAACCTACTGTAAAATGATGGGACATGTTTTTTTCTATTCCCCCTCCTTTTTAAAGAAGCAATAAAACTGTACATTAAAAGACCGGAAGGACATTACTGAGTTACAAAAGAATGCCCCCTTTGTCAATAATTTGTAAACGTAAACAAAAAAGTTCAAGTAGAAAAGCAAACAAGTGTGCCGCTGCTTCGAATATGTTTTCTCACCCCATGGGGTTAGGGCAAAGTTCTTTAAAAATGTGTCTTCATGGCGGTCATGAAGCATCTCAAAAGAGTCCTGATCTTCACTACCAAATATCACTGGTGAAGCTAAGCTCCTTCGCTGATAAAGGTAGCAGTGGGTTGTTCCTGTGAAACTCTTGGGGATCCTTCACGGTATTGTTAAGAGGTAGCTGTCCATTTAGTAGTGTCAAAGGTATGTTACAGTATGTGTGATGGTTGCTTATGGAAGCTATCGGCAATGTTGCTGCTGACACATCATATTCGTATCCTCTGCAATAATGTCTCATTTGCACAGAATCTGCTTGATGGTAATCAGTTAAATCAGCCTGCGATTCTACCAACGTGGCAGAAGTGCCTGTGACGGCAAGAGAAGGTACAGTCTGGAGGTCTCCAAAAAGGCCCTGCTCTGCAGAATCCAGGACCTGATGCCGAGACACCACCTCCTTTTTCTTCCCTGGCATTTCAAAGACTAGGCGCTTCCAAAACTTAGAATTCAGTTTGCTGCTTTTTGGTCCTTTCCACTTGACCACTGAGAGAAGTTTGATGGTGTGCTTTAAAGATTCCACTTCGTGATAATTCACTTTCCCTTTTAATTCAGTACACTCAATCAAAATAACTTTGATTTCTCCACTGACTAGCATGTTATGGAGTCTGTTTTCCATCTCAAAAATACTCCATCCTCTCCTGAGAACATAGTCTGGAGTTAACACGATAATGAGTCTTCTGCTTTGTTCAACACATCTTGTGAGATCTTCAATGTAGGCTACAAATTATAGAAAGAGAGAAAGAGTAAAGAATAAAGAAGTCTATCGTATCAAAACATCAGGCTTGCAATCAAGTATAACAAAATCCTACAGCTTACTGATCCACACCATTTAAGACAAGGGGCATTTCACAATATACTCCAACAAAAATAGGATCACAACATATTTCTATTTATGGAGTACATACAGAAAACTCCTTAATAACACCCTCCATTCCTCACTGGTTTTGCCTGTTCATCTCAACAGAAAGACATTTACATAATATCCTCACTGTGTAGATGCATTAGTGACTAAAAATACACAGTACACTTACTAAAAAAATATAGGTCAAGATCAATGTAATGTTTGTGTAAATTTTAACATTAACACTGGTTATGATTAACACCACGTTGAGGGAAGCACAATCTGGGAAGCAGTTCTTGTGTTTCAGATGCAAGGACATGAGTGTGTATGAAGGGTGTATGAACTGTAACTTGCAAGAGCTCAAAAAGAAATCAACCCTCATCACATGCAGAACTTGTGCTATTGCATAGAAGCATCATGGTAGCTCTTTCTTCTTTAGCTATGGACCACAAAAGCACAATAACATTCTTTGTGGCTCAATGGTCTGTTTTAATATCACAAACCTGTGCTTCTATGTACCCCAAGGTATTACAGAAACTTCACAAGTGACAGGAACAAATGGAAAATTTAAACATATTGGAGGTGTTTATTTGTTGAGACATCAGTGACAAAGAAAATAGTATTGTTCTTTTATTCATGCATGCCAAGTAGTTGCAAATGATCAGTGTAAGCAGAAATGCCAGCCCCATCGTTAGCTCCATGATGTCAGCTTATTAAACTACAAAGTATTCTTGAAGTTGGACTTAGATCCCTGAGTTTCACTTGTCTCAGGGACGGTAGGGAAGAGAAGCCAATTACGCTGGTCTGACATGGAACAGGATGGGAAAGAGTTCTACTTACAGACCTGATCCAAAACCCATTCAAATGAACCAACTTCAACAAATTTGAAAGGGTTTTGGGTCAAGACCAGAAAAATGAAATCACTTGGAAAAAAACCTACTAAGGTCAGAGAAGTGTTCATTGGTTGCATAGCATTGTGATTGCGAGCTTAGAGACAGGATATAATTTTATTTTTAAACTGCGTGAACCTCTTGACCATGCTACTCAGAATGTGCCGCCTGACAACAGCGGAGAAGCATGTGTTATAAATGAAGACTTGGACACAAGAGCTGCACAGAACAGATCTTTACTCAGCACAGGGCAGGGCCTCTCTTACACACACTGCCCTCTAGCAGGAACAACGATTACAAACAACATCATTAATCAACATCTGTTACTGCAAGACTCATCTTTATAGTCCCAAGCACCGTACCACAGCATGCTTATTCACACCACTTCCAGTAAAGTAAATAGCTACAAAATAGGCCAACAGGAACATTCTAAAATAGCTTATTTTCATGAGACTGAAGGCATAGTTAGCATCAAATCTGCCTTTACCGATGTTTTATTTCACCACTTAGCAGCAAGAAGAATTTCTTTCACAAATGGAAAAAAGAGGCAATTGCAAACATCCCACAGACACACAAAAATTTAAGACATACACATACATTACAAATGTCTATGCAACAATCCTGACTTTTAGCTAATGTTTTATGACTCTTTAATCATGCAGCATTTACAGTTTGTTTTTTTTTCCCTTAAAATATTTTATGAGGAAAACCCCCACATTGCTCTGTGTAAAATAGTTACTCATTAATGAAAAAAAATTCAACATTAAAATCCATGGGAGAGGCAGCGGAGAGGGGAGAGAATCAGCAACAATGAGAAAATGATAAGCAGAACTGGTGAAACAAAACTTAAGGAAAGGTAGAAATGTTCAATACAATGGAAAGAGATTATCCCAATGTATCAACAGCTCAGACTCTTCATTTTCTTCCTTTCTTTCTGCTCCCAAAAAGAAAGAATTTAGGTGGGAAGCTTCATCATTAGAGGTTGAATCTGCAAGATACAGTAAAACAACAAACTATCATGCATCTTTCCCGAGACATATTCATCCCTCCTTCAAACAACTCAGAACACTGCTATGTACAAGACAATTCTCTGCAGGACACAATACCAGTCAGTACCACATACCCAGGTTAGTGCTAGGCACAGCCATGCATAGCCTATATGCATCCAATTAAAAACCAAACAAATAAAAAAACCAACAAAAAAACCCAAAAAATCACTCCACTTTCATCTCTTCAAATATCCAGCAGCAATAATTTCAATGGCAACAACCCAGCAATAATCCATTATACCATCTCAATCAAAAACTCACCAGTCTTGGCTTTAGTAAAATGGGGAATGAGGTGTGAAGAAGACAAGAAAAATTCCGTATTTTCTCAGATGGATACTTCTCCCCTCTGTGCCTCTCCCATACTTTGGCATGTCCACCTAACTTACTGCATATTGCAGTAAGTTAGAGCTCCTTCTACAGACAGCTAAACAGACACCTTCACAAATGACCACTAGGTGCTCCTTCAGTTCCAAGTTTGCAGCTGCTTCACTGCTAGACATGGCCAATGTACAGGGGGTCTGTTGGTGCACTGAGGATAAAATACACTGTATTATAGGAAACTGGAAACCCAAATGAAAAGGAAAACACATTTTCCAGCCATCTGGTCCAGAAGTACTTAGCACTCCCAGTAACTTCAGTTTGGGACTACTACTAAAGGTAGGGGACAACTTCCCCAGAGCACATGGTTCCATTTGGTGCACTCTATAATATGTCCAATGTGCACAACTTAAATATTTCTGTAAGGAAAAGCATGGGGGGACATATTCCAGTCTGTGGAAATTCAAGCTTTATTTTTTCCAGTGGCACCAGACTGACTGCATAATCCTGTGAGTTGCTAAGTCACCCACCCTCCTCTCACTTCAGAATTTGAGACTGCTCAAAACACAGCAGGTTGAGTTGTCTGTCTGAAGTGTTCAGTCCATTAGAAGGTATTAAATCCAAGCAATCTATATTGCAATGTAGGATGGAGAAAAGGTTGTTTTCAGCTTTCCAGAGAGCTAAGAAATAAGTGTCAGGCAATGGCTCTGTTTCAAGAAATAAACTGAGCATGGATTTCAGGAATGACATCACCAACTCCAAGATTCTAGACTGACATATTTCCATCAGATAAATATAATTTTGCTGAAATGTCACTTTTACTGCAGGAGGTGTCAACTTCAATGACATTTCATTGTGAGGGGAGAAAAAAAATCATCTTGACAAAATCAGTTTGGAATTACTTGTTTTTAATTCCCAGAGATTTTATTTTATCATAAACTAGAACGTAAAAATAAAATGTCAGCATTGGAATTAACCCATTTGATTTTATTGAAAAAGAGCATTTTAAAATCTGACCCTTTTTTCCCCTCCCTTGATATACCATTTTGCAATATGGCAAAAAACTGTTTTCAAAATGTTAGCATTTCCCATAGGTCAAAAAATGTAGAATTGTGAGTAGCTCTATCAGTAACTTACTTGCATCATGTCCAATGCAATGCCCAAGAAGGTACGGACAGCAAGAACTTTTAGACCCATAAACAAACGCAGTTTTTGCACGGTTGCCCTTTAGTAATGAAGACAGATCATCTGACAGCAAATATGTGCTCACCAAACATGTCAACATGTAACGATGCTGAACTGTAGTTTGAAGCACTGAAGAAGAGAAATCCAAGACATGCATCCAATTTGCAATTAAATCATGCATAACTGCCTACTGAATCTTGAATGAGCTACACTAACCACAGGCTGGAAGGAAACCCAGACAACCTAATATGCAAGCAGACTAAGAGCAAGGAAATTAATGGACAACACGGACACAGAGTTGCTTACACAAAGAAATTACTGACTAACCACATTCAGATGATTTGCAGAAGCAGTTGAGAGAGAGGGAAAGAACACCAAAAATCATATAAGTCCTACGGATATTTTTGGGAAGCACGGTCTGCAGAACCACAAGAACCAAAGAATATCTACCATCAACCCCATACAGGCCGGTTCCTGGCACTCTGAAAATAACCAGCCTTTCTGTATTTGGCAATGTGACTATCATTGAGAAAGTCATTTATAGAAGAATAATTCAGTCCTGGTTTCCTAACTGCATAGTTCCCAAACCCTAACTCTGATTACTTTATTGTAAAAAAAACAATTGCACGTCTTGCTTTTCCTATTCATTAAATATCTGTTGCTTCTGTTAGCTCAGACCAGAACAGCAATGCTGTTGGAACTGCTGAAACACAGAGTGGAGGGAGGGCCTCTCCTCAAAGAGAACCCAATTCCGGTACAAGCTAAGGGGCAGCTGAGGAGTTCAACATAAAGAAACAAATCATGCAGCTCAGCACCACACGTAGCCCCCTCAGCATACCCCTCCCTTAGCCATTGTCGGACTTTCCGTATTTGGCATGGCAAAGGAAGGAGGGATTAAGGAGAAGGAAAAGATGGTGGCTCTGGGGATGTGCTCTTGCAGACTGAAGTGTCTGAAGTGGATGATTTTGGTGAAATTGTTCTGGCGACAGATGTTGGAATTAAATTGCTGGATATTTAGAATAAAGTTTCATAGACTCATACAGGTTAGAAGGGGGCTCTGGAGGTCTCCAGGTCAACACTCGGCCCAAAGCAGGACCAGCTAAGACTGCTCAGGGCATTGTCCAGTACAGTTCTGTAGACCTCCAAGGTTGGAGGTTTCTTCTCAGTGTCTCCGGGTTCTGTTCCAGTGTCTGACCACCCTCATGGTGAGGAAAATTTTCCAAATGTTTAAATGGAATTTTAAGTGTTGCAACTCATACCTGTGGCCTCCTGTTTAACAACTGTGCACCCTGGAGAAGAGCCTGTCTCCATCTTTGTGCTTTCCACTGGAAAGACAACAATAATATCCTCCTTGGCTTTGTCGGCCTTTTCTTCAAGAAACACAGTTCTTATGGGCTCTCCACTTGTATTGTGTGCTCCAGCTCCCTGACCACCTTGAAGGCCTTCAGTGGACTGTTACAGAGTAGTCAGTCTTTCTGGCTTTTGTTCATATTTCTTCCACTTTCAACTGTCATTCCTCTGTATCCCTGCTATTCATACAGAGTAGACAACCAGGGACTTCCGAAAGGAGTTTGTGGAACTGGGTACTCTATTCCCATTCCACATAAATGGTGTCCCATACCTAATTAAGGCTCCTTGAGAACTCCAGGCACACAGCCCAACTGGGTTTTCTTCATCCAGGAACCCAGGAAGCTGGAATTCACCCAGCAAAAACCACAGAGTTGGGCAGACAAAACTACAAAGTGCTAGAACTGCAATATTGTCTGTTGGGTGCTTTTTATCACATGCCTTAGGTGTTCTCCTGTTGTGCTGACAACCTCTCATTTTTCAGGTAAAAGCAAAGATTTTTATTCCATCACTGTTACTCTTTTCAGTGCCTGATCTCTTTACCCTGGACTGAGCTGGAGTGAATTGCTGATGTTTTTTCAATCCTGTCAAGATCAAATACACATATGCTTAGAGAGCAACTAGATTATGCTCTAATAGATTTGTATTGCTGGTATTAAAAATCCAACTTGACAGTTTCGACCTCTTCGCTTTCAGGGTTTAAAATAATTTGCAGAAACCATACGAGAAAAATATCTTCCTCCAATATAGTCCCAATTTTAGAAGAGTCAAGTGCAAATAGAACTTTCTCTCTGTAGACACATCATCCTTAGCAAGACAGAAAATGGCTTGGGTAAAAACATAATTATTCCCCCCCCCAGTATTCAGTCTCCAGTCTCCTCAGGTCTCCTAACACTGAATTAAAAAGCTCAGAGGGCTTCAGAGTCTGCTTGCTGTGGGAAAGGGTTTGTTAAAAAAGCCCTGAAAACTAATAGGGTGGAAAAAATGATAACTGCTGAGAAACTTTAGTAACAAGTGCAACTGTATCTTAGGGATCACAGTCTCCTTATACAGGCTAACATGTTCAATTACCTAGGCAGAAAGGTATATGTGCTGTCAGCTTTGACAGAATGAAGAACGCTCACTCTGTTAAGACCAAAGAATATTCCTTAGAAAGAATAGCTGCTATAGTACTTCCTATAACATGCAACTAAAATCCTGCGTTACCAATTTGGTCTTGCTGCTGCTTACACAGCACGCTGCATGTCATACCTCTCTGCTGTGTCGCCCCTCTTTTCTTCTACCCTGCATGGCCACGTGGCCTTCTGCATGAGTGAGAGCAGAGAAGTGGTGGGTGCTGGAGCCCCAATTCTACCTGGTGAGTTTGGGGAGCCATGTCCATCTGTGCTGCTCTCAGGCAGCTCCAAGAATCAACACAAAGGTTCTCGCTGGCCGCTGTGTGGTGGGCACCACCGAAGCCCTCGGCATCCTTCACAGTGACTCTCCCACTAGGACAAAACGCTCCTCTGGGATAAAGTTTTTATCCCGGCAGGGCAAAGAAACCAACACCTACTGCAAAACGTGACTCAGCCCCGTCTGACCTGAACTCTGCATACCAGTGATCTGCTTCCCAACAGTGAAGAGGTGGCCTCGGTCCCCCCAGCCTTCACCTCTGTCCTCCTAGGGAGAGAAACAGTCGCTGCCTGGGCATCCCTGAAACAGATGGTCCTCAGCGCAGAGCCGAAATGCAGAGCTTGGATGTGCAGTGCGGAGGAGCTCGCTGCTGGGTGTGCATGTCCAAGCTAAGTCACATCTGGCTGTTATCTCTCCCTTGGCTGCGCAGGGACATGCAGAGCCTATCACAGCTTTTCCCCAGAGGTTAGACACGAACCAGCTGGACAAAAACATAATCAAATTTGTCCCTGATTTTTTCTGAAGTCAGCTTTTTAGTTTGTTCAGAAAAGTGTGCAAGAAAGTTAATGAAATACTATATAACAAATCTATTTTTTGCTTGCTCTCAAATCCAAGTAGCAGCTGTATGTACTGCTTCATGCCAGGAAGCAAGCGCAATAATGCACACCCTCCTGTGGCAGCACCCTAAAATTGCAGAAATTATATGAAACAACCAGCCTTACAAAACACACCTTATTTCCTCTACTAGTGGGATGGCACACATTTAAGTACACAAGATATAGAAGGAAACACATCAGAATGGAGAGTGGGAAAACATTATATTACACTGAAAGTCATTTACACCAAAAGACAAGGAAATGCAGTATATGTGAGAAGACATATTTCATAAAATAAAAAAGATAACTGTAATCAAACGCTTATTTTTCTATAGAAATCTATCCTGAAGAGCTACATATCTTCTCTTATCTGCCACTTTTTGAGACAGATACTCTTCTGTTTACCTCTGAAGTTTCTAGCAGGTCTGTACCACATCCCACTGCCTGCTCTTTTCACTCAGCACTGCAAGTCCTTGTAGGACTGGTGAGCATTAGGCAGAACACAGCCACGTTCCACTTCTCCAGCACACATGGAGAGCTTACAAATACAGGACTCTTGAGTCTTCCCTCCTTCCCCATCACCTCTCCCTCCCTGCTGCCCCCTCAAAATAACGTGCCTTCCCCCATATCTTTTTTCATGCAAATCACACTCATTTCAACTCCACATTTTATTCTGCATTGTCATTATATCTGATTAAGCGTTCTTGAAGCTCCATGTGTTAGAATCAGGCCCTTTCATAATACTGAAGAAGTGAGTTTGAGAGGAAAAAAAGAGGTATTAAATCTGTGAATGTTCATAAATGAGAACTGACATTTTCAGGTACCCTACATTTTCAGGAGAGGTTTAATGAATACCCAAAGTGATGACAAGTATTTGCTGAGTGTCTGACTGACAAAAATAGACAAAATAAAATACCATGCTGGCTGGTACAGCAATTGCAAAGAAGAATCTCATTTCAGATTAATCTGTGCTTCAGTATAGTTATCATTGAAGGGCTAGCTTTAAACTCTTTAATTTACTTGTATAATTGCTATGTATAACTCTGCTAATATTGTTGGATATGAAACAACTATTTACAACAGTTCTCCGATTTTTAACACAAAAAGATGTATTTTATCTTAATACTATCTAAAAATTCAGTACTACTTGCTTGTGCAGTCAGAAATAAGAAGGCTAGGAGCCAAGTCCCCTTCTGGAATATGTCAGTAAGGGAGTAAAATTTGTACCTTGCAAGGGCAGGGTGAAAGGATCAGGGAAAGCAGCTCTAATCTAGGAGCTGCAAAGGCACGTGATAAATTCAAGCCATTACACAGGACTTTGCATGATCTCTGACTAGGCTCTGACTCCTGCTTCCCAACGGTACAGGATTCAGAGCTCTATTTCCAGCTCCCTCAAATGTCAGAAAAGAAGTAGGCTCCAGCTTCTGGGGCAGGCACTGGGGTTTGGCAGCAGTTTCAAGCCTTTTGGCAGGCAGGTTGCTAATGCAGCCATGTTCTAGCTGTTTCATGTTTGGGGACATCTGCTCCAGCACAGCCACTGCTTTGTTTTCTTATTCATATTTTCTGTACAGTAGCATATACAGAGAGGGGTTCATATTCTCTTCTTATGTTTTTCATGGGAGTGATTTGCAGACAGAATTCATTTTAAAAGCTTATTTTTCACAAGGGTAGCATTTCAAATAAATGTGATATTAAAGCAAACATACTGTGCATTCAAAATTCATCAACATGATGCATATGATTCATGGTCTTTTTTGACTTGTCCGAAAATGAATCTGGAAGAAGAGATGCCATAACTACAGCTAGGAGGGCATTAACTGTTGGTACAGACATCCAAAGGTGCTGCTGAATCTTCAGACATAGCAGCAGAATTAATTTGAAATGGACAACGGTAATTCACCATCACCATGGAAAACAGCATTGGATCACTAGGCTGTACTGTACATAGTCCTCTGAAGAATTATTATTACTTACACAATACCAATTGCTTACACAATACCAACACTGTTCAGAAATGCAACACTTTGTCAAAACTCTAATGAAAAAATTGCACCTATACCATTAACTAGGACACTAGTGTAGCAACTTATGAGAATACAAAGTTAGGAAAAAACCAAGACAATGGGAAAGATGACTTTTACCTGTAAAGCTCCTGTAGACAAACAAATAATTACTGGAAAAAACAATAATTCCATTTTCAATGATAAAACAGAGACTACAAAATCTTTTTTGGAAGTTTCCTGCTTAACTACCTGTATCTGATGTAGAGATTTTGGACTATAGTATTGCTTGCAGTGCTGCAGCCTTCCCTGTAGGAAGGTCCAGCTCCTGCCTCCACTGAAACCAACGGCAGTTCCCTCTGATTTCAGCAGTGCAGGAACAAGCTCTAACCTGGAGCTCGAATTTGCAGCACTGAGGAAACTTTTCCAATCCTCACAACCACTTCGTGAAGACAGGTTTCCCATATGTAGTACTTATTGTACAGTCCAGGCCTTCATGACACATCAGAGACAATTAAAACTGAAAGGTGAGAATTACTTACTTCCACTAGGGATCAGGTCCCTATCCGGAATGAAGAGCTTATAACCATAGTGCTTTTCTAGAACATCCGGCAGAATTTCAAGTGCAAACTGCTCCTCTTCATTATTATCACAATCTAATGCATCAGGATCCACTTTGGTGTACGAAAGATATGCATCATATTCTTTGTTGTCTGTAAGAAAACAAATTCATGTTCAGCCTGCTGTTTGCAAGAGCACTATAAGGAAAGTACTAGGAAATCGTATTATTCCTGGAAACGATTAAGCATTTTCCAACAAAACTGGGACTTGTCACAGGAACAAAGAATCTGGCTTCCACAGAGAAATATTCAGATCCAGATGAACAATACCCTTTCAGTTTTATTCTCCATGTTGAGCTACTTAGTAACTCTGCTTCATGTGGTCAGTGTACACATTTCACATCTGAAAAGATCACGGGCAAAACTTTGATGCAAATACTAAAGCTGGAACTTTTTATTTCAATCCCTTACATTTTGCTAATGGGAATCTTTTGATTACTATGTCTCAAGAGTGTTATGATTATGCGAAAGTTTTGAGCCTGGAAAAGTTTGGAACGTGTTGAGCAAGGAAAACTTCCTCGCACAAGTAATTGTGAGAGAATACATGACTTAACTCAAGTGAATACCAATTATGCAGAAAAGAATGACGAACAGTCCAAAGCATTTCTTCAAAAATTCTTGTAGTTTTTAAAACTAATATCATAATTTTAGAGGTCACTTGATCCAGGAAATTTTAAATAATTAGGGCTCACAGTATGAGAGAGAGAAATACCTCCAAGAGCAAATGGAGCACAGAGGGTGACTTGCCTCCCCATTCTGCCTGCAGCTCAGGGGTGGAGGCAAAGCCTCATCAAAAGGTAGGCAGGCAGTGGGTGACAGAGGGGACCCAGGCAACGCCACATGAGGACAGTGGGGCTGCAAGACAGTGGTTTGGCTAGAAAGGGCAACACACCTCCTCCCCCTCCTTCACAGCACCGGGTCTTGTCTCCAGCTCTCTGCATCCAAAACACAGAGCTATGAGCTGGCGACTGTGCCAGGAACAGAAGTGGCACCACTACTGAGCTTGGGATGCATGCTGGGATCAGACTGCCTTGGTGACAATTTTCTTTGCTATTCCTCTGCAGTAATGGAAAACAGTACACTGAAAAAGTCAACCTTCAGCAACTCAGTCTCCAGGGAAGAGCACAGCTGCCATTATTTACAGAAAATGAAAAATCAAACAGTTAATGTTGTGAAGACAAAACCGCATGAATGGAGGATTGCTGAGTACCAATTATTGAATAGCGCACATGGAAGATAATAAAAACAGTTAAAAATCATCAATATACTCTGATAAAAAGAAAAAATAGCTAATCATAATACAATACATTCCTTGATGACCTTGAAACGATGGTTAGTTTCTTATAATTCTTAACACAAAGCCAGACCCATGAGGGTCAGAGCTACAGACATAGCATGGAAATAATTATATGTTTGTAAAAGGCCATTTGCCTAGTGTCACCATAGCTTTATGGGAAGATGTCCACCTGGCTTGCAGATATTTCTCTGAAATCAACAGCATACAAAAATAGTAGGTACAGATGATACTAGTAGATATAATAGTAGATGACAGAACATCATACAGCAAAGAAATAAAGGCCAGTCAGCTTTGGACGCCAGTCCAAAATCTGCTACCCTGTCCGTAACGAAGCAGGCCAAAATCTTTTAAGAGAGGCCAGCCACCAAGCGATCCAGGAGGCAAACATCCCTGCAAACATTTGCGAGCTCTGCAAAGGCAGCAAAGCAGGCCCCAGAGCACTGACATGCCTGGTAACAAAGCAGCATGAAAGCCCCACAGGGATTGTGTGCAAGCCATTCCCAAGCCTCCTGCTCCTTACAACTGCCCTCTCCAGTCACCTCTTGTCACGATACAAGTAAGCAAGACATAGACAGAACTAGTTCCCTCAGGCTCTTGTGAGTCCGTACGCTCGTGTTACATCTCTACGGTCTCGACTCCCTCTTCACAAGCTTCACATACACCGGACAGAGCAGAAGGACCTATCCATGCTCACCCACCATGGTGCCTTGGCTCTGCGTGCCTTGGCTGCACCACGGTCTGGAGCCATTTTCTAAATGTCTTCCCTTAATCCTCAGTATCATTTTCTCTAAAAACAATACCACACACAACACAGGAAGTGAATGCATCCAACATTGCTTATATAGGATATTTTTAGAAATAGGAATAGAGCAAATCTGTTGAGTTCCAAATCTTCTTTTTTAAAGAAATACATGTATAAATGGAAAATGACCCTGCAATTGCATCTATACAGCTGACTGCTGATGGGAGCTCTGTATGTTCCCACTAGAGCCTACATAAGCAGAAAGAAATATCCCCATATATGCTTTGACTTCAGTAACGTTCTGCCTTCATCTTTCATTCTGCAGGATCAGAATGAGACACAAAACTGAAATAATTCTAAAATCATGCACTGGAAAAATAAAAGGCTGTTTTTAGAATTAACATGCACACAAAATCCCCTATGTACTCAAGGGGCTTCCTCTAAACAACTAGAAAATAATATTGTTTCATAAATTAAAAAGTGATTGAACCAAGGAAGTTACATGAATAAAAATGCAGCAGCTTCACACCGAAAAGACAAGATAAATGAATCAAAGCAAACTGGAGGAAGTTGGGTCACTTTTTGTTGGCATGAACCAGGGATGTTATGCTGGTATAATACCAAGGTGTTAAAGGTAAATTACTTCCAGAACCACACAATCCCACCCTTCTCTTTCTCCTAGGTATCAGCATAAATATTGTGCAGTATTGTAAAGTACGAAAAAAGCATAATTTTAGGTTTTCCCACTCACACATGAAGGTTGAGGCACCATCCCTGGAGGTATTCAAGAGAGGAGTTGACATGGTGCTCAGGGATATGGATTAGTGTTGGGTGGTGTTTTGTGTGTGTTTTTTTGTTTGGTTTTTTTGTTGGGTTTGGTGGTTGGTTTTTTGTTTTGGTTTAATCGGTTGGACTAGATGATCTTAAAAGGTCCCTTCCAACCTAGGTGATTCTGTGATTCTGTGATCAAGAAAGAGGGAGTTTCCTGACCTCTATTTGTGCTAGTTATCATTCCACATTTTAAAATCCCCTGGATGTCATTCCACGTGTTCTCCAAAATTCCTATGGATTTCACTGTAGTGAAATATTTTCACACCATATCTACCATATCTAACACCCAGTGTTAAAAAGAAACATTTATTATTTTGATAACAGTAATGCTAACTGCAGAAAGTAACACATCTGTGCAACTGCACGTTGTTTTGGCACAACAGGGGAAATGTGTTCCCTGCTCTTTTTTCAAATATATTATTGTTTCTTGATATACCATTCCAGATTGCCTGCACAATTCGTGTTACAATGGGCTACAAAAAGTACCTGTACTTTGTACTGTGAATACTGTACTTCAGATCTTTAGCAGACACTAGTTATATGCATATTAATAACATATTAATTGTGCTATAATAGAAGTGTTAAGAATATGCTAATAGGATTTAAAACACTTGGATTTAGTTTAGCTGTGTTTACTCCAGCTTCATATAAGCAGGAATGTTGTATATTCAGGAGAATTAAAGCTTCAATTTAAAAATACAAGTTTAGCTTTAGGCACCAAATGGAATATGTGCTAGTGAGAGGGAAAGGTGTCAGTGGAAGGACAGCCTAGTTTACTCCTAAACATACTTTCCAGGTAAGCTGTACATTTCCACTAAGTCGTTCACGGTCTCACAATTAACTGAGGTAACTAGTTAGACTCAATAACAATCACTTCTTACTAGTTACTGGAGTTAGTTGGCAGCCTGAAGACAATTCACTGGAAATGTTTAATGAAAAACACCTGATGAAAGGGCTGCCCACATAAAATGTGTATCTCAGAAGTGGTCCTGGGCATATATGGCACTGGGACACGTGAACGTGAAGAGTTCTCCTGAGGAATCAGTTCACAAACGACGTCCAAGCCTCTATAACAGACTCATGAACAATTCTTCTGACTCCTGTTTGCTCATGGCATGGGCCAGTGACATTTCAGTGAAAAGACTCACTGATTTCAGGGGGCTTTGGGAGAAAGTCTTGGGGCTTTACACTGTTGGGTGCTTAATAGTTTGAACTTAAACTGGCAGCAGGTATCTTTTGGGATTCATTTCAGTCTAGAAATTTCATCACTTTGGGTCTCTGAAATATTTCCATTGCATATATTGAGTTTCCTGAGCAACTGCTTACCATCAGCTGCTTCATCTCCTCCAAAGTTCTGTCTGTAGAACAGCATTAACTCTATGTTGTAGCACTTGTAGATGGTCACGAGCAAAATAAGCAGAAGAAGGATGGCTCCCAGTCCTCCAGCAAGCTCTATTTTGTAGATCAAATCTAAAATAAGCAAGGAAAGACAAAAAGGTTATGAACTTTCCAAGCTTTATTTGCTCTAATCCACTGTACAATTCCACATAAAATTGTGCAGCTTCCAATTATAACCACTGTAACATTAAGTTTTTGTTCATTACCTATTACTTAACTTTACCCATTTACTCCATCTACTGCCCATCTGAAATAACCATCCAGAATGCATTTGAGGCTGTAATCATAATTCTTCTACAAGGGAATTATGTAGTGATTTTACACAAAGGATTAATCAACTTTTAATGAGCTTGTGGAGTCTGGAACTTCTGTATTGGCAGAGTGCATCAAATGCTGTATGCAGCATGTGAGAATAGATGTACTAGGTATATTGTACTCCATTTGGGAGGCTCTAGTCCTCCAAAATTATTAAACATGGTCTTTATATTTGTGAAGCCAGTGGATGAGCTGATGGGAGCTGCCACACCAGGACCTTCAGCTGAATCACTGGAGAATTAACTGAGCATCCACAATACCCACGATAACATGAGAAGCCAGAAGCACACATCAGGCTGCTAAGAGCCGCTTGGAGTTGTGACTAACAGAGTTCTCACGTTTGTTTAGTACACATTAATGGGAACCAGTGCTAGTTAAAATTTCCTAGTGGGATGCTTTTGTTAGGAAACATCACAAGCAGCCTGCCTCAAAGAACTTCACAAATTCATCCAAATGCAATTATCCATCTTTTACAGCTGGGGAAACATAGGCACAGAAAATTGAAGCAACACGTTCAAGGTCATTCAGCGAGCCAACATCAGAATGGCCTAAAAAACCTTGAATACTAGTCCAGTGCTCTACCCAATGTAAGACACTAACTTTAACAGTACTGCTCTTTAGCCTGAAATGTCCTCTGAATGCAATTATTGCTTATAACACCACTTGGCGTATTACTTAGCCATAAAAGGCAAAAGATGACAATTTGACAAGAGCTACCTCTAACAGCCTATGTGAGTTTAGATAAGAGATCATGAAGATATTTGATGCTGTGATAAATACAATCTGAAGATGTAAAAACTAATACAGGCAAGACAAAGTTTTTGTGATCTTTACGCTTCTAAAACTTAGGTCAGAAAAAATTACTGGTATGTCATTTGTGTCATTTTCAAGATAAAAAGGAAATTAGTTGTGTATCTTTTGGGGTTATTCTTGCTTCGCCATGCCTTGTATTTCAATAATTAACATCAGATGTCAAGCTATTCCCAGTTTACAGTATCTCTGATGTCTGTTTGCTCAGAAGTCATGGACTAATAGATGGAAAAAGTCTATTATAATAGCTATTTAATCTCCTTCAGAACACAGGGAATTCATGTAACTTTTATTACACTGCATGATAAAGTTAGCATATGCTCTGGGGATAAATCTGGTCACATGGAGAACAGAGTTGGTTAAAATAACTTTTCCAGAAAATAACTGTATTTTTGTTGTATGGAATCTTTTTTGCTAGGAAAGTGAGATGATGACAAAACTGCCAGCTTGGAAGGAGAGAAAATGCTGAGCCTTGATCACCTACAGCCAATGGAGGAGCACAGACTTGTGTTCACTTGCTGGGGAATGGCAGGGTATTGAGCAAAACCACAAAATCCAGCTCAAAAGCCAGAATCAATCTGCTTCTGCATGTCCTGTATTTCTCCTACTCCCCCATAAATTCTCCGAGAGTCCCGACAAAAGGAGGAAGAAAGCCAAGGCTTTTGGGCTCCATATTTCCATTCCAAGGTAGGTGAAAGCCATGGAAAAAAACCCCAGAATGTTCAGTTTTCTTGTCTACTCCAGCTCTTCGTCTCTACCTCTGATTAATGCCTCACTCCTCAAGTGGTCCTCATTGAGGTCAACAGGGAACACAGCACACCCAGCATTAGGAAAGCAGTTGAATCTAGGCTTTGTTCTATAATAGTGCCTGAAAATTAGTAAATAATAATATTCTGATAGTTTCTAATGTAAAATAATGTAGAAGGACTTAGAGACAATGTATCACAGAGGATTTAAAATACTAAAAGTCTCATAAACACCCAATAAATGACAGACAAATATATTTTATAAAGTTCCTCATCATTTAGTACTATAGCAGTATAAAGAAATCCCCCAAAATTCGTTTCCTGCATGTCTTGAATAAAGGCAGCCTTCTTGAAATAAATGGTGGGCAAGTATCATTATAATATTTATTTTTGTCTAAATTCACTGCTTCTTTCCACCAAAAGCATTGCTTGATTTTATTCTGCAGTTCCTGACAAGTTATTCATGTTCCAGGACAGTTATATTATAGACTATGTAGCCTTCAATCACTACAATACTGGACTGCTTTCAAATTTATTTGAAGGGAATCCTGAATTATTTCCACAACTAAGGAAGAAGTGGCTGTGTTTCCATGTAATTTGAGCACCAAACATGCTAGGACAGCACGTAGAAAAAAAGAAAAGCCCAGGATTGTCCAGAACTTATTTTTGAACTACTTGAAAGCAAATAACAATGTGGTCTTAAATTAAGTGAGTAAAGAAGAATGCGATAGCAGACAGAGGTATTCAGGTCTCAGGAGCACGCCTGATTTTGTATTTGCATTGGTAGCTTTGGGTGTTTGAAACTGGATTTGGTTCTTTTTCAGTCAAAAAAAAAAAAATCCTAAATGATGATGCCTGCTCCAGGACTATCAGCACCCTGGTGCTGTATAGACAGCAATCCTGTATTCTCCAAAAGCATTTGCGAGGACTGTACCACTAATATAGCAAAAGACTTCAACATATTTTACCTTAAATATTTGAACAGTTCCTTTTTCTTTCTTAATGCAAAGCATGTGCTGGTGTCAAAACAAGAACTAACTCTATAAACTCTTATACTACAGCTATAACTTGGTTTTGTGGTTTATTCCTGTTTTTTTTTTTTTTTTAAGTCTTCCTAGTTTAGCAGGACTCATGACTTATGTAGACCTGATGTGCTGCAATCACACCTTTGAGCAGAGGGCAGACATACCCAACAGCACTGTGACGACCTGGAAACAAAATGGAGCTACAAGCACCTCTTGCTGAGCAGGGATAACACAGCCCTTAGCAGGTAAGACTTTGGAGGGAGGGAGGTTTCTCTGGCTGAGAGATCTGTGCTTCCTCTTCACCTTTCCCAAGTGCCCCAGCACCTGGAAAGCTGCAGCATATTACAGTAGGAATCCACAATCCTTTCTTTGACACGCACAAAGGATGCTGGTCAACAGCTTCCTACCAGTCCTACTCTAAATCTTGTCACAGGTCAGTAAATACAGTAGTATTTGCTGGCTCATGAATACTCTACTGTCAAATGCAAGCTGGAGAAAGCTAGGATGAGATGTAATTATATCAAGTTGCAGAAAGGAAAAGTTTGGTCAAATATTTGTAAGAACTTAATAAATAACAAACAGGACAATGGGACAGGCAGTCAAAGGACACAGTGAAAATACTGTGGTGATTTTAAATGACACTTTAATAGCTTGAAAATCAACTACTGAGAATGCCTGAGGGGAATATAAGCTTTCTATAGCCACAGTGCAGAAAGAAATTAAATAGTAGCTGAGAAGTGATTGTTTCCACCTCCAAATTCTGTATTCTGCAGTGCTTCTTCCATAATTTCAGCAGAGCTCTGAAATTTCTGCATTTTCTTGTTATAAGTAAACCTAGCAACACAGCTGAACATTTAACAAGATAGACATACTATCAGTTGTATATTTATGAGATGCAGTGGATGGAAAGGTAGAACGCTTTTTGCACTAAACAGGCTAATCCTTCATCATGATGACCAGATTCCTTAATTAAAGTTGTGACATCCTGTCAGTTTGGATGTTGAGTATACATTCATGTGTGTTCCACACCACAACTGCAGGTCCTTGTTTCTCAGAGTGGTTTGCACCTTTCGTATTGTGTTTTATCTTTATCACTTAGCATAAAATATAACCTATGTTATGCCCTTGTTTCGGCGAGGACATAAAACTCTCACATATAGAGGAAACTGTGTAAGTAGGACTTGATTCAACTGATTTTGACTGGATTGCCTACTGTACTTTCACACATATAACCTGTGGGGCACACAAAAGAATACCAAAAAAAAGAGGATATTGACCCAAAAGCTTCCTTTCCCTAGTAGCCCTTTTGTGTTCCAATACCACCCCTCCCTCATCTTTCATTTTATACAGATCACAGCCATGAAACACCTTTAGGTGAAGCGATGACTATGGATGTTTTCCAGAACTGCGGTGCCCCATCTAGAGAGGCCTTGGCTGCTCTTCCTGTTCTTCCACCTGGCTCTTAGTTCATTTGCCCCATCCTGATGTTTACCCTAGGCTCAGAGGTCAAGCTGCAGCACGCTCAGGTACTAATAGTATATTTAAACCTTCTCCAAATGGTGACACTTTTGCGGGATTTTGCTGCAAGTGTGACAATAGAGAGCACTAGCTTTTTTAACTGATGTGAACACTGCAGTTCACAATCCTTTGCCTTAGTGGTCTGAAAGCACATGAAGGACTGGAACAGCACTTGCAGGTGTCCCTCACGAAAACATTTCTTCTTCTCTTTTGGTAAATTAATTTACAGCCAAGAATACTGGCAGAGATCTGGACAATGCGGTTTGTGGTTTCACATTATGCTGTTATCCCAAGTGTGTAACCTTCCTTTCTTTCCCCAACAGTTACCATCTTACAGCTTTTGTACCACCTACACTGTATCTTAGAGAGATCACCATCAAATTTAAATGTCCTGCTACTTAAGAATAGGAGACGTGATCGAACAAACAACATAAGCGCTGTAATGAGATACTGTTACACTCCCTATGATAATGACTTCTACAAACAGCAAAGCATAGTAGCACCTTTTAATTTGGAATATTCAAGCCCAAATGGTTTCCTTTCTGCTACAGATAATTTGTCAGTAGTGGCATTCCCAATTCCAGGTACACTACCAAGCAAGGCAGCCATGATAGGCTGATTCTGCATTGATTTGTAGCTCCCATTGCAATGCTTTCACTCCTAATGCAGTTAGAAATCAAAATTCATTGAAACTGTTTAAAGCTTTCAATTTAAACAGTAAAGCCAGGAAGTGGAGAAATACAAGAACATCTGACCTCACTGCTGAGGTACCAATTCTAAGAAACACACATTTTCATTCCATCACACAATTACCTCTGGTCTAGTCAGTCAACTCTGGGCAAAATTCATAGGCTGGTTAGACCAAAATACTTCCATTGAATATACTGGTGCTTTATGGGTGACTATATTCCAGGCAAGTGCATCACCTCCGAGGCTGATTCACTCGAGGCTAAAGAACAATTCATGAATTTTTTTCACAAATGGTAAACTGAACCTGTAACACAAACATACGTCAGCTCCAAGTAGGAGTCTAGCCTGGCTCAGAGAGGTCAGCAGGACCTTCGCTTCTGGCCGACCTGTTGCTGCTGAGGCAGGTGAGACTACAGATAATTAAGTAAAGATAATTACCTTTCTTGCGCAGAAGAACACTGGCATGTTTCCGTCCATTTCTGTTTTCCACATGACATGTATAGTTAGCCAGGTCTGCCTCCTCTACAGCATCAAAGATCAATGTCAATTCAACTTCTTTTTCTCCAAGATGTTCTCTGAGGAGTCTGAAAGAAAAGATACAGTCTTTGCTTAACTGAATTAATACAGGTGGAAGATTCCCAAAAGAACCATGATTTCTCAGCACGCGATACACAGTGTTCCTGCCCTCCTTCACTCGAGAAGGACGTAAAATGAAACTTGAGTTGCCTAAAAGAGACTTCACAGAGGCATCTTTCATGACAACCAAAGCCTTTTCTCCAGCCACGTCTGTAGCAAGGACGTGAACCAACTGCAGGAAGAGTTGCTGTGAGTGCAACGGGCACATGTGGCTTGTTTACCTCAGCTCCAGAATTAAATGCTAAAAACAATGTTTCTTTTAAAAGTAGCAATAAATACTGACTTTCCAGGGAGGTTAAGTATGAACTACTAAGCCATCCCTGAGTAAATTATAAGGCAATATTTTAAAGGTTGGGTATTGTGATACATTTTAATGAAGTCTCGAAAATAAATTAAATGAGCTCTGCCACTTTGTGGAATTTTCCTCTATTTTGGGGGGGCTAGATCCTTACTTTAAAAGGGAACAGTGTCAAGAGAAAGAGCTCTCCGCTCGTTTGAGAGGACCGAGGAGACATGCGAAATCCCCACAAAGGGAATAGAAAGTTCAAGCAGACTTTCAAGCCAGAGCTACAGTCTCTTCATGTCATTGTTCTAATGCGAACATTAAAAAGAATGCGAAGTAAATGCAAGTGTTTTCTGATGCTGACATTAAGTCTAAAAATACAATTCCCTGTTCTCTCAAAAGGCTTATCAGTTGCTCAAGAAAAAGTTACTGGTGCTTTGAACAAGGAAATGTAATGTCAAGTAAAATCTACCAGATTCATTTGATGCTGTTAGTGTATCGCTGCATAATGTGTAAGGGGGTAAACATACAATGTGTGATGCCCTCACAGTTGCATGTGAACTCATCATTTCATGCAGTCATTTCAGTCAGTCCTTTCTCCAAAAAGATACGAGTATGGCCCTAAGCGGTAAAGGCATAAATAAGAAGCAGGTTTACCAAAAAAGAAATGCTTTCTCCAGAGGCTGAAGGGAGGCAATTGGGCACAAAGTAATTAACCGCAGCACTGTTTGCACTGGATGGAAACTGCTTCTGGAGAGGTTAAAATTTTTCAATAACAACAGCCAACCCCAAACTTCTCTATTGTAAACCAAAGTTGTCTTGGGGTTTCCAGACCATGCACACATTTTCTCATGTACATAATTTCATGTAACAAACATGGAACTCCAAATTTGAAAACAAATCAGAAGTGAAGTACGAGGGCATTGTACCAGACAATCAAAAATGCAAGCCTGACTGCTATAAAGCACATATTTACAGTCAGATTTCATACAGCACTTTAAACGCTTGTGCGATCTGACAGAACTCAGAAGATGTACCAGAACATCCACAAGGATTCAATCTCTTTCACAATGATTGTGTAACTTGCAAAAAAGCAAGTGAAAAACATTAGTTTAAGAACAGGTGTGTGCGTTGCATTTGGAAACTTGGATAACATCTTTTTTGCAAATTCACTCTCATTTATTGTGTATTTTTTGTTATTCTGGACCTGAGTCCAAGTGCTGAAAATAATGCAAGAAAGGCTGAATTTGCATCATATCTGGCCAGAAAAAAAAACCTCCCAAGAGAGTCTGGTCTGTCTGCAGACTCAAATCAGTCTACATCATTGGGGGTCTGATAGATCAATTCTCATTTACCTATTAATATTCCATATGTATACATAGTGAAATATTTTAAACTCTGGAAAGTCTTCTCTGTTGGTAAACAATAGGGTCCAGAAATTTTGGTCTATAAATCATGCTGCAAGGAACAAATGAAATCATTAACAGAGACAGTATCTGGGACACTAATCTGGAATGTTCAGATTGTCTTGTGTTTACTATAATCAGCATATTTTACGCAGAAAAAACTGAAGACATTACAATTAGGATAAAATAAACTTATTCTGAATCTATTTAAAATAATCAACCCTTAACCTAAATTTAAATAACAAGAAGCTTTCATAAAAAAGAGCACGTATTTGGAGAATTTTTTTTTCACTTATTTTCATGTTAATTGCAATCTTTAGGAAGAGAGGTCTTTAAAACGGGATCTATCACGAAAATGCTGACAGACACTTAAACGTTACACCGGTAGAAAAGCGTAGAAAGCAAGCTCTTAAACCTTTCATTCCTGCTTTTTTTTTTTTTCTTTTTCCTTTTCACCAGTACTCTACAGCTAATGATTCATTATTGCCACAGAGATACACAGTAGGTCACCTACATTTTTTTAATATGTGTGCAGTCTTCAATTGATTGCATTCATAGTTGGTTCAGAGAACATTGAGCACAATATCTTTCGATTAGAAAAGAAATACAGTATCTACAGTAAGACCTTAAATCTGCAACAGTATTTGCTGCATTCCCAGAAGATGAAGCTCTGTCCCTATCTGAGTTGGGGGAACTTTGCCAGCAACGCTGCCAACACATGCCAGCTCCCACAGGTTGAGAAAATAATAGCTCTTTTTTCTGGTTTGATGAACAAACTGTAAGAATAATCACATCATTTAATACATAGGTAAAGCAATGGCGCTTGACAACTCAAAAAAACAGGATGAAGGGAGAGAGAAGCAGTGGGTGAATTAAAAAAGAATATCCAGTGCTTTCTTTTTGTTCAATCTGAAGCATTTTATTTGATCTGAAACAAAAGTTTGTCCACTGATCATTTTTCAGTTAAGAAAATATGAATTAAAAACAAAAGTGTAATTTCAGAATCCAAATATTTTCTTTCAAAAATTTCCAATGTTTCGGATTTTTCAAATCTTTTGTCATGTTTTTCCAATGCATCTATGCACTAAGTTGAATCTGAAGTTAAAATACTTTTCCTCTGAAACCACATTTTCCTAAAATTTTCAGGATTTGTATGATCACAGATGTAAAGGCCATAAGAAAGCTTCACCTGGGTCTCCTTGCAAGACTAAGGCATTTATTCCAAACCTTTACTAACCTGCATGAGAGTTGTAACTTATCAAAAAGGTAACTTTTATTCTTTATATGGCTGAGGATCTGGACAACGAACAGGGATACAAACTCTAGTCCCTTCTTTCTAGTCCTTAACAGTAGTCTGTAGATGAAAGGACAGATCTGTGTGTACACACGTACCGCTCCAAAAGCAAGTAGCTCACTGACAACATGGCACAGTCATCTTCCCTCTCACTTTCCTGCATCTTGTTTCTTATTCTCCGCCCAGAAAATGCCTCCTTGAATAGTATAAGCTTTTCAGGGGAGGGCTGTCATTTCCATACTTCTCTGCAAACTACCCAGTGCATTAGCCCGGCAGGGATGGTAATTCTGCCTCCCTCCCTCAGCATCCCCTTCTAACAGAATACAACATCCTCATCTTGTCTTAAGCCTTTTGCAACCATCAGTTGACTTCTGTGGGTGAAAAGGCAGAATATTAAATCAAGCAGCAGGAAGAAATAAAGCTACAGTTCAAAATGTCTCCATTCTCCACTTCTTTTCATGCCTTTAGAACAAGTTAAACTATTTCCACTTCAAAAATGCAGGAGAGGAAAAAAAATAAAGGGATAAACATGCTCTACATATTGAGCATTATGAGGCACCCGCAAACTGTTCTGCAGTGTTGCCTGCAGGAGAAAAAGAAGCAAGTCATAGGTGGCTGGAAGAGTAAGATTTGTGCCTCAAAATGCTTTTTTTCCATGGCAGAGAGATGGTGTTGAAATTTGCTCTGGGCTCATTTGATAATTAGGTACAACTGACAACTCTGCAGGCAGGCTTAAAGACTCTGATACCTTCTTTAATAGCCCTGGTTTAATTTACATGACATTTTTATTGTCACTGTGAAAAACGCACCTGGCAAGCAAAGTCTCTTTGTGCTTTCCCCCTTGTGCATGTCCAACATTTGGGGACCTTAATTCAAGGGAAGGCAAGGAGGCAGGTTAGAGAGGGGGCCATTGCCTCCAAGTCCTTCAATGCTGATTAGTAACTTTTATTATGAGGCTCTGCAACAAAGTTTAATAAATAATGAGAAGCCCAGACCTACACACATATTACTCATGGTGAAGTCTGCTTACCAAAAAAACAGTTCCATGGGTTTGATTTTAAGAGTCACGTGCATCCCTATTTCAGTGCTTTCATAAAAGCACAGTAATTGACCGGTTACTATGCTGGAGGATGCAAACTAGGGATGGATGTTTGGTACTCCCACACTGCATTGATCTGCAAACCTGAACTTTCATCATACACAGAAAATCCAGCAACACAATGAACGGATACAGTCCAGACTAAGAACAGCACCAAAAATTCAGAGTGCGACTAAATTTGTGAACTAATTCAAGATAGGGAATGCAGAGTTAAAATGTTAAGTATTTGCCAAACGAACCCATGGAGTATCTTGGTCTGGTTGTAATAATTCCCAATTACTCGTTGTTTTTCAACATTAACAGAAATGTGCTGATAATACCATAGAGAAGCAAACTGATGAAAAAAGCATCTAACCAGCAAGTTCGCTGCGGCTCATCAAATTTGAAACATACATGACATTTTTTGAAATACATCATAAACATGACTGGGTGGAAGATGTGGGCTGGCTCAGGGCACTGACAGAACAGCTAGTGCTGCTTCGTTGCCCTGAAGCAGCACACCTGTAATGGGACACATAAACAAGAGCTGTTATTATGAAAAAAATCATTTACGAAAAGTTACTACTGCAGTTGCCATAGCTACTTCTAAATGAAAAAAAGGGATGGACTGTGGCGCTGCTGGTAATGATGCAGTAGGTTTTGGTAAATGCTGTTTTTAATGCTGGCTGTGATGCACAGAAGATTAGGTACATGCTAAGAAGCTCTGTTGAAGAGAAGATTCACTGAATTGTGACGGGTCTGTAAACTGAGTCAAAGCATTTTAACAGAGTGAGAAAAGGGAGTCGTCACAAAATTAATTTGAAACATGAATGTGTAATGAGATGGCACAATGAAGAACAAATACAGCTTTTTCAAACTCAATTTCACTAACAAATGAACATAAAGGAAAAGTTTTGAACTGTGTTAGAGCTGGAGAGCTCTGTAAATACAAACCTTAAACTGTTCTTCTGATGCAGAGGAAGAACATGACCAAAATCACTCTGTTCACACACACATATATATATATATACAGGTGAGGACACAATGTTGTTAAATGATGATTACTTGCAATAGCAGAAGTTTCCGATAATTTTTGTGGTCAGAAGCCCAAAAGAGGATTGTACACTAAAAGCCATTCTGGCAACATATGATAAATTCCATCTGTATGCAATTAAGGTGCAATGTTAGGTCAGTTATTTTAGTATATCTTAATAACTAGTGGTTAAATTGCTGAACTTCAAATTATTGATCAAGTAATAAAGCAAAGGAATCTTGCTTTGCCTGCTCTCCAAAATCACTTTTATAAGAAACAAAAAACTCATAAATGAGAGCAAAAAATGTGCAATGGAAGTTGCAAAGCCTTGTCTTTCTTTATGTCATCATGTCTATAGGAGCTGGGACCACCTTATCCATAATATAACCACAGCTTAGTGGCTCAAAGAGCCATTAATCAGCTAACTATTAAACAAGGAAGACAAGAAGATGCTGCTAGGTGCAAATTCCATGACAGTTCATGGGGATACAAGTATTTGTTTTCTTTACAACTGGTACAGCAAATGATAACCAGCCAAGCACAAGCTGAATATCGGACATCCTCACAGTGACTTCCTGCTCTCCCTTAAGTGTTAAGCATGGATGAACAAATGCTTCGAAAGCCCTGGTTAAGGCATACTGAGAGCTATATCACAGGCAGACAACACATTCAGTAGAAGAAAAAAAACGTATGTTGACTTTGACAGGAGGCCATTCATCTTTAAGATTAACACTGATGCTGAAATGAATGTCATCTTGCCAAGGACTGCCACAAGGGGCAGCTGCAGTGGACGGCATCATTTCCACGCAGGGCTGAAATCAACCCCCAGAACACTCAGATGCTTCAGCTACTGTCAGGGGAATTTGATAACCGATTTTCAGGCACACTGATAGCTACTATGTCTTTAGAGTTTATTCGCTAGACAGGAGAGGGAGCAACTCACACTGCTCTGGTTCCAAGTAATTCATCACTCTTTAGACAGAAAACTATTTCCACTTCCAATTAAAAACCTGTTTAAAAACAGGCCCAACAGGCCTTTGGGTTTATAAACCCAACAGGCTTTGGGTTTAAACCATGTTTTTAACTGTAAATACTCCAAAAGTACCTGACTTCGCCTTCTCTAATGTGACCTTCTAACTCTTCTATGAATTTTTCTCCTTTCATCCAGTAGATCATGGGGCCCGATTCTCCACTAAATCCAAAGAAAGCTTTGCAGGCCACAGTCAGTGGGTTTCCTGAGGACAAGAAGAAAAGAGAGGGTTAGACACTCCGTCATGGCTACTAGTGAGAGAATGATTATAAGAAATCTCAACACCTCAGACAAACCTCCCCATTTAAAATTGGAGGAAAAATGGTGACACTGATTTGCATCTACAGGAGACAGCTGTGAAATGAAACTCTAAGGTTAGCCATCACTTTATCCCAGAAAGATACTACATGAACAACAAGAAGGTATGAAAATGGTGGCAACATAAGGCGATGTCAGATTGGTTGTTAAAAAGAAACTTCTTTGTCAGATGCCTGGGATCTCTACCAGGACTGGGGAGTGTGCCCTAAGAGGCAGGCAAATCACTGAACTTGCTTACTGCTGCCTATCCACCCATAAAAAGGACACAGTAATAATTTCTTCCTCACTTAGATAGAAATCAAATGTTAATGAAGTCTCGCTAAGCTGTTCAGAGAGCTTTTAAAGATCCCCAAGTAATACATGATGCCAGTGAACACCACCAACACTCATGTTACTGTCAACAGGCTTTTGGCAAAGGACCAAACTTCAAAGTGCTACTCAAGCAATAGAGTAAAGAACTCTCCTTTCAGCTCTGAAAAAATACTTCCAAAGAAAGAAAATAAAACTTGGAAACTACTCAGATTTCTTTTCTCTCCAAGAATTCAGCATTTAGATGGGTTTTTGTTTGGCTACAGCTTTAGCTGTACTAGCTAGTCCAGGACTGTGCTTACACTGCCAGGACAGATGGTTGTCTGCCTGCAGAAGACAAAAAAAACCCAACAAAAAAACCCCAAACAAGCCAGGAAATTCAGGCAAACCATGCCCATTCCCTTACTATGTGAATACAGCTGCTGCACCCACTTCTTTTTGCCTATTTTACCCAGCATAGGTGCTCCAGGCTACAAAGCAGCTGTAGAGTCACCAACTTACATGGGAGGACAGATCTTATTTAATGTCAATGGAGACTCCTGCTGAATCTTCCAGGACTTGGATCAAGCATGGAAAGTCCAACTAATGCATTTTACTATATTTAGAAGAAATGTTTTATTTTGCCAGCCATTCTCAGTGCCAGCAGGAGACTATGTTGATGCTGAAATAGAACAGGCCTACACTTTTCAAAAAGGGCCAGTCATTTGGAGAACTTCACTTGGTTGATCATGGGCTAATGGTTTCACAGGATTGACTTACTGTGCCTTAATCAGTTCCCTCTTGTCTGCTCAGCAGTGATAACTTGCTGTGTGCATACTCAGAGCATATCAGAGCTCTGTGTTAGAGCATCTTTACCTAAACCCTCACAGAGCTGTCCTAAGTCAACTACTTGCACTTGTCTATCCATTATTTCAGTGCCCAATTTAAGACATGTCAAAAGAGTCTGATTAGTCAGGAAATGCAGTATTCCCAGACGCTGAAAATCAGCCGCCTTAAATTGTTTCCAAGTCAAGATCCAAAATTACAAGTCCTTTTGAAACATTAAGATACAGCAAGAAAAGGTTTAAAGATTGCACTTCAGTCTGTTTCTCAAATAGCAAAAGACAAAAATGGAAAATGTTTATCCTGAAAATGTTTTACAGAATCTTTCGTTATCTCCATATTCATTATGAACTCTGCTACCACAGCTGGCCACTGAACACATGCTGTTGCTGATAGAATATCTACAACCAGCTCAAGTGTCCAAAATATAAGAAGGGGCGGATATTCAGTTATCGGTACATCCCACAACATTGACCACCATCATAAGGAAGTTCCAAACTTCATTAACTGATGAAGAGTCAAGACACTTCAGACAGACGTTTAATTCCACTACGAGACAGTATCAGAGAAGTTTGTTTCCTTCTGCTCCCAACCCGTTTCACCCAGCCCTGTGAGGTACTGCATGCCCTCCACGGGTGGAGGAGAGACTTGGAGCCCCTGGCTACGTCCATCTCACGTTTCCCTAACACGCCAAATGCCAGCTGTGACGTCTTTTGTGCCGCTTACCTCAGTCATGATACACATCTATTTAAATAGCACTTAGTGATTTCCTAGCATGTGGCTCCTCATTCCATGTTTGATTTTAATGGAAAAAGACAACTGTAGCAATGTGAAAAAGAAAAGGGCTAGACGTGGCCTATCAGCATTGACAGCATATGCCCTTTTCCTGGCACACCATGCTGGGCATTAAGTGTTACCAGCAAAATATATTACAGGGTGTGTTTTTCCTCAAACCAGCAGATTTTTACTTAAAAAACAAACCCTAAAGAAGTGAAAATATTCCAAGGTGAGTCTTAAGATTTCTATACATGCAGACTAAATATCCTGAGGTGATACATCTGGTCTGAAGAAATAAGGAGTTTTCTATACAAATAGAAAAGCTTAAAAAACCCCTAGCTGTTGGTACATAGCTTCTGTAATAAACAAATCCAACATAAAGCATCAGTAGCTTTTGCCGTGAAAGCCTGCACGCTCTGAAAATGCCCAGGCAGATCTATTTGCCACCAGGGAAAATCAGCAGAATAAACTAATACCTTCCATGGCAAACTTTAGAGTGAATTAGTATTTTCAGCTCAAAGTCTGGGACTGGCCACGCCTGAAAAAACCCATAGTCCATCTCATCTTCAAACCCATCACTGATCAGAGGGAGGTATAAGCAATTGTTTCTCATGGAACAACTAAATTTTATCTCAGTAGCAGAACGAAGCACGTGTGGGTTGAGCTGATCTGTCCTGGGGTGGAAAGAGCTTGGGGCTTGAAGACATTTCAAGGTCCCATCCAACCCCAAACTCTCACACACTGTTCTTCTACTCTTCAAGCTGGTAAGGACATCTCGCTCTTCTGTAGCTCTCTAAAGCAGCTTCTGTTTTATAACCCTCATCACTCTTTTGTGACTCTGGAAGCAGGACAAAGTCAGAAAAGGTAACATTGGCTCTTCCCTGCAGAAACACTTTACCTCCTCAAATAGGCCTCCACAAGGCAAGGAAGGGAGGTGTCTCCTCTCCTGCTAATGTTAAGACATAGCTGGCCATGGCAGCCTGTTACTACTGCTAACTCCAGTTCAGGGAACTCCAACCAATTCCCATTGAGAAAAGAACATGGCATGTCTCACTGCATTTCTCCCCAAGTACTGAGATCCTAAAACTGCCGTGGAATTCCATGGTTCCTAAACAGACCCTTGAATATGGGGAGAAACAGGCACTGAGCATGGAAAGAGTCCTCTGCAGGTTCTGATTTTAGGGCTGGCTTCGAGCCGTGTGGTATCACACTAAGTCACAGTTCCATACAGAAGGAACTAACAGGCAGTTCATAACTCCAACAACTCGTGTAAGGCCCAAACTTTTGCATAGCATTACTGCTATTCCACACAACACTAAGTAGTTCCACTACTAACTGTTCTTATTTAGAAAAATTCCCCTTGCATCATTTAATTAACAACAGCAGAGATCCTGGAATGAACGGTATGTGTTTAAATCAGATAGACATTTCAGTTGCAATTTTAATTGATAAAATAATTTGCTGAGAAATATGTGTTTAAATCAGATAGACATTTCAGTTGCAATTTTAATTGATAAAATAATTTGCTGAGAAACAGAGAAAGTGATTAGTGAGATTTCTAATGAATCAACACTTAAAAGAATGTTTTAAGAAACAAAGGAAGAAAGTAGAAAAGCCTCTTGTAGACATCTCTGAGTCTACTGCTTTGCTGGGGTCACCTTGTTACAGTAAAGCCCCAGGTTCCAGCAGAGGCCTCTGCTTTAGCTTTTTTCCCTACTCTGTCAATCAGGCAGTTTGTTGCAAACTGCCAGCTGATAAGACATAACCGCTGGCAATAAGAATGACTTTTATTGCTAAATCTTATTGTACATTTTTCACTTGACCGTTTTCACAATAAATCTGCGTGAACTCTACCATAGAGTTTAGCAATTTTTTTTTCTGAAAATGACAATTCCACATAAATGCAATTATTCAAGCAAAACAGGTGCCTGGTGGTGGTAGAGTACTGGCTAAGGATGGAGAAAGGGTCTGCAAAACAATTTAGCCAGGCGTGATTGTGAATGTTCTTACTGTTGGTCCAACATGCTTTGAAAGAAAACGACAAATCCTGCAGCACAGTCTCTCTTGAATGAGGCATGCTCCAAGCATGAAGTAAATGAAGCTTAAAATACCTAAAAGTTGTTTAGTCCTTTAAAAACCAGCATGGAAGACAAAAACCGTTCACAGATCATAAGATCTGGCTTATGCTAAGGCATTTTTTCAGCAATTTTTTTGAAAATATGGATTTTTCACTCATTTTGCACAAGTACCACCCGTTCAAGGATGTAATAGAGAGTTCATATTCTCTGATGTCCACATTCTCCTGGTGCTCTGTTCTTCCAGCAAAGCAGGCTTTCACTCCTGGAGCAAATCATCCCAAAGAATCCCATCAAACAGCCAAAGTCAGCTGTGAATCCTTGGGTGCTTCCCCCCTCCCCTGCCACCCCGGCTAGTGTTTTTTCCAATTCTTTCACATTTTTGTGCCAGATACAACACCTCTGTCAACAAGCCTGAACCGAACCAGATGATCCTTGTAAGCCAGTAGCAGAACTGACTCTAAGTGCCAAAGGAAGACCTCCTTTTTTTACCAAGCAACATCTGTGCTAGCTGGACTTACATCTTCAGCTTCACCTGAGTGTTAATACCCTTGCTTTTCTCTCTTCCTGGGCTGGATGCTGTATACACGTAGAAGGGAAGACATGTGCACTGCTGCCACCAAAAAATCATTCTAGCATATGCATCATGGAGCTCCTCTCTGATAATGGTGCCTGTGTCTCCTTCCCTATAAGACTGACAGAGAAGTGTTTGCAAAGGAGCAGCGTCCCACTCTTGACACATGCAGATGTTACACAGCCACTTCTCAGGCTTTGTTTCTTCAGTTTGCTGAGGCAGAGGACAAGAAAGGCAAGTTACTTATCCCATCTCAATAAGTGTATTCTACAGGCTGTCTGCAGGATTGAATCTGACTTTCCAGGCTGTGAAGTTTGCAAGGCAAACCACCATGTCACTGACAAGAACGTTATTGTTCTAATGTGCTTTATAAGTGCTAGAAACTGGTCAAAGAGCAGCAGAGTGATTTAAATTCCTCTGGCAAGGCAAGCTGGATTGTATACAACTGTGAAGTAAAGAACACATTTCCTTTTCCTTCAGAAGGACATCCTGGATAAGAAGATATGGGAGACAGAGCTAAGGCCTGCAATTTATTGACAAAACAAATGCCAGGGGCAACATAGACCTTGACTCATAAAAAACAATCTCTGTGTGTGGTAGCTTCTATCTAGTTTGCAGAGAACGTCAATTTTTTCTAAGTCCCTTGCAAGGACATCCTCTTAGCTGTTCTCCTATGCTCAGCAACAAAGGGCAGAATCCAGAAGCACCCTGAGTGGTGCAGCCCAGGCCAAATCCTGTGGCTGAGCTCTAACCCTCTGCCTGGGGCTCATCCCCAATGGGATGACCTCCTAAAGAAGCCAGGAGGCACTTGACAGAGGCAGCTGAGGATATACTTGGGTTTTGCTCGTCACCCAGCACAGCTGATCACCTGTGTTTCCTAGTCCCCTCTCAGCACAGATCAAGGGACTGCAGTAGCACTTCACAACATCAGGGTCTTCAGCATCCGTTCCTATAATCTGCTAAGGCAGCACTGAAATTCTTCACAGGTTATTAGCAAGTTTGCTGATGATACCAAACTGGAAAGTGCTGTTGACTCTTTTGAGGAACAAGAAGCATTGCAGGGGACTCTAGATAGATTGGGATATTGGGCTATGACTAATGGGATGAAATTTAACAAGTCGAAATGCTGGTTTCTGCACCTAGGGTGGAGTAATGCTGAGCACAAGTATAAATTGGGAGAGGAGTGGCTGGAGAGCAGCCCTGCAGAAAGGGATCTAGAGACACTGGCCGACAGCAGCTCAACGTGAGCCAGCAGTATGCTCTGGCAGCCAAGAGGGCAAACCCCATCCTGGGGGGCATCAAACACGTCACCAGCCAGTAAAGAAAGGGGATTATCCTGCTGTATTCAGCATTGGTGCAGCCTCACCCGGAGCACTGTGTGCAGTTCTGGACCCTACAATTTAAGAAGGATGTGAAGGTCCTTGAATGCACCAGAGGAAGGCAATAAAGCTGGTGTAAGGGCTGGAAGGCATGTCCTATGAAGAGCGACTAATGACTTTGGGCTGGTCTAGTTTGCAGATAAGAAGGCTGAGGGGTGACCTCATGGCTCTCTACAGCTTCCTGAAGAGAGGATATGGAGAAGCAGGTGCTGAGCTCTTCTCCCTGGGACCCAGTGACAGGACGTGTGGGAATGGTTCAAAGTTGTGCCAGGGGAGAGTTAGACTGGACATTAGGAAGCATTTCTGTACTGAGAGGGTGGGCAAACACTGGAACAGGCTTCCTAGAGAGATGGTCGATGCTCCAAGTCTGTCAGTGTTTAAGAGGCATTTGGACAATGCTCTTAACAATATGCTTTAAATTTTGGCCAGCCCTGAATTGGTCAAGCAGTTGGACTAGATGTACGTTGTAGGTCCCTTTCACATGAAGTATTTTATTCTAGTGTACTCTATTCATCCATTACTGGATTTAGACAAAGCTGCAAAACCCCACAAAAACTTCAGGTACATTATCACCTCCCTCCTGTATTTTTCCATGGCCATTTCCCAGTGTTACTTCATCAAAGGTTCCCTGTTTTGTTTAGTACAACATGATTTATAAAGTCAGTGCTGATTACCTATCTGGGCTGCTTCTTCCTCCTCTTCTACTTGGCTATTCTACAGAATACAAGCCTAGCTGTGTGCTAAACCATGTTACCCTTATTTAGGCAAAAGTCTCCTGGGGTTCAGTGACTAGTTTGAGCATTATTGGATCCAGTAAAAATAAAGCATACTCAAAACAAATTATTTTCTCTGACCAAAAGAAAAAATAATTACAGAAAGTCCTATACCTTTACAAAACTCTATTCCAGCAGCCAGTAGATTCATGACTGGATGATCCTTCCAAACATTTGCATAATTAGAGATCAGCCAGGAATTAGTGAACTGAAAGCATTATAAATGAAATTAAGAAACCTGCTTTGGGTAGTGATAATAATAGCTTTAATGAGATAAATTTATAGTGAAATCAAACCTAACTAGCTTCCAGACATTTCTAATCAGTTTAAGAGCATTTAAAACTCTCCCATAGAAATACATATATACACATATATTTTTTTACTAGATTGTTTTATTCTTCAAGTTTCTACAAAGGATTAGAGGAGGTGTTCTTCCCCTAAATAAGGCCCCATGTTATGAACAGCATATGTTAGCCACTAAAATAATAGTCCACTAGCTGTATTGATATGTAGGAAAAATAAATGGTGGCGGCACGTGACATACATTAAGTTAGCTCTTCACTCATATAAGCACTTTTTGACTAAGGCCAGTCTTTGGCAATAAGAAAGAGCCCAGTAAAAACTTGGACAAGAAAAATGCAAAAGATCTGTAGGTCTTATTTTGTCTTCTATAGCTTACGATCTTAATCCTCACTTTCTTGCTCTGTCCTTATTTCTTATGCCCTGAGAGATCACAAAACACACGGCCATGAGGTCAAATGAGTAAATGGCATATATAAAAATTAGCATAAAAATAACACTGACTAACAGCAAGCAGCAAAACCCCAAACATGAAACAAAGCAACTAAGCCTCTAGACAGTTTTGCCAAGAATACAAGTCGATGCATTTGCTGCCATTCCATACAGCCCTAACCATTTAAACAACACAATCACAACCCACTACAAATGCTGCTAGTAGGCTTGGCTATTGACCATGGCTCTCACAAAAAGAGAAAAACAAAGCAAAATGCACACAAGACTGAAATGTGGCTGATAAAAACTTGTTGGATGTTCCAAAAATCAATCAATCAACGCAAAATCTCCTAGAGCAACTTTCTTCCAAAAACACACTCAGAAAAACAACACACCCATCCCCCCGTCAAAGTAAAACTCACCTCAATCCGGAAAAATCTTTATCTCATTTTCAGAACTGCCTTGGGGTCAGAATTTGAAGTCTTAGTCATTGAGAGCTCAGGTGTAACTGAAAGTCAGGATTTTAGCTTTTCAGTTATTCACTGAAAATGAAGACAGATGCTTAGTGGGATTTCCAGAAGCAGCTTGACAGCTGCCTTGTGCTGACTTTAACTTGTGCTCAGTGCTGAAGTCCTTCTGAAAATCTCATTTCTGTGCATTTTGAGGCAGAGTAATATTATTTAAGAGAAACGCCCTGTAGGTACTTAAAAAACATCCCCTTGGTGGTAGGGTTCCAAGGGCTGTGGTAGCCCAATGGCAACAGAGCAGTGACATCCAGACTAAGGTGAACTAAGCAAGGAGTGAGATGGAACAAATCATCTCACTACAGCTAGGGCAAGGGTATTGCTCCATGCTGTCACAGGAATCATTTCTCTCTATTCCACTATCACATTTTTTAGCATGGCCAAAACAGGTGGCAACACACAGGTGTGCTGCTTTGAAAGAAGAGCAGGAAGGGAAAAGATATTCAGAATGACACTTGCTTCCTTAGATCACTGTCCTGAGGTGAGAAGGGGAAACAGCCAACTGTTCTGAGCTACAAAGAGATGCTCCTGTCTCCTCCCAGTAATCTGCTGGCTCAAGGGGAAGGCAAGGTCCCTGTCCCACACATTGCTGCTTCTTGCCAGCTTCAGGACTTTCCAACTCTCCAAATTGCCCATGCATACAATTTTCTATGGACATTTATGTCTTATGTTTCAGTTTCCTGAGCAAGAACACTGTGATCTTTTCTCTCAGGAAGAGAGAGGTAAAGGGAAGAGAGGATAAAATCCAGCATCTCCTCTAGAGAGTGATCTGGCTTTATGTGAAGAAAGTGTATGGAGGAACCAATCTAACCAAGATCTGCTACCATCAATACGGCCAAATTCTGCACCTTATTCACATGAGTATGTAATGGGTATCCAGTCGTACATCTTAGTGAGTTCCCATTTAAAACACAGACGGTACATTCGAGGTTGCTAAGGAAACCAGCTGCAGGCTGCAACAGACTGAAGAAATTACACTAGACCTCTTCCAACTTCTGTGTTGATTTTTAAACAAATGATAGAACTTCTTAAGACAATTACTGTAGAATGGACAGTTCTTCTTCACTTAGAAAGGACAAAGCAAATGTGGGCTTAAGCTTCATGCTATGGATGTCTTTCCCTATAAACAAGGTGAGACTCTGAAATAAACACATGCTTGAATCTAAGGGGTATTTTCATACTCTGTGACTGTTCACTGAACTCCTGCAGTAACTGCTGCAGCCTTCGTATCTCTCCAGCCTTCCTAGCCCTCCTGAAATAAATCAAATGCAGTGCTGGGTCCTGATCAGGGGAATGAAGATACAGATGCCAATCACCTCTGGTAATGAATGTAACCACAACTGTCACCTCACTTGGCCTCAGTTATGCAGGTGGCACAGGGGACAGGACTTGCCTTGGCTCGTGATAAGATGACTCAAGTTCCCACTTCCCCTGCACAAAGGGACCAACAGGGACACAGCTTTTGAGATCAGCTTGTACTCAAATGAGAATCTACAACTGACTGATGTGCTCAAAACTCAGCAAATGCTCAAACATTTTGCTGAATAGGGAGAGGGTTCCCTATTGATTAAATTTAAGCACGTATTTAAGTGCTATGCTAAGCAAGGGCAACAGTGAATTTTAAATAAAGACTGCATCTATGAAAGATTAAAAAAAAAACAAAACGAACAGCAACAGAGCAACATTTTCTCCAAGCTAACTCCAGTAAATAATTCCCATTTACTATTTACTTAAATTTAGAGATCACATTCAGGGGGAGTAGGAAACTAAAACATAGTTCAATAAATACAACCTGTATTTTGCTTACTGAGTGAATCAATATTATTCAACAGTTGTCCAAAAATGAATTTACAGAATTTTAAACAGAAGTTTAATCTCTTCAAATTTGTCAGAATTGAAGGAAACATTTTTATTTGTCCTTGTTACTGTTAAAATAAAAATTCATGATAAAAATAAGCAAGTAACATTAAGGTGGACAGCATTTTTTAAAAAGTCAATCACACATAAACTCTCATTGTTATACATCTTTTTTTTTCTAGTTTTCTTTTTCCCCCTCAAAACCTTTAGGTCTTGTATCTTTTAACCAAGATACAAGACCTAAAGCAGGGACTTGTATCTTGGGTGCAAGCAAGCACTTAAAGATGTAAGGGCCATAAGAAATTTTATATATTCAGACAACTTCTTGGAGTTAAAACTACTCCTTCCTAAAGAGATGCAGTGGCATCCCCTTGCGCTCAGTAATTTGAGCCATAATCTATCAGTTCAGGTAAGTGTCACATTGAAAATGATCTTGTTTTTTTCTCTGACAGATGTCATTTACAGAAGTCAATAGACTAATTGCCCTAAAGCTATTAGCAGTGAGGACTCAGATTTACCCTAAGCCTCTTGCCTTGCATTCAGTGGGTAGCATTCACATTAACGACACATTAAATGTAATTTTAGTTGCACAGGAGTCTAATAATCTCAATTTTCCCTAGGTGAGTGCCAAACCATGAAGTGTGTAACTCAGAACTCCTAAATTCTGCTCCACCACCTTTTTTTTTTCCCCTGGATCTATACTCAGTGAAGGCACAGCCCGTGGTTTTACCTTCCCCAAATCCAGTTAATTCACCTTCATTCTCAACACTGCTGACTGACGATGATAAAACCACTCCAAAAATCAAAAAACACTTCACTGGCCCAAGCACAAACTCCTGCAAAGGAGAACTCCTCTACCATGTGTGCAGAGCTGTCAGTCCTGTTACGCACAGCAGGCTAAGTGTGAGGGAGCTACTGTCTGGCCCAGGTGAGAGCTCAAGCCTGCCCTTTACTCCAGCACACTGTGAGCAGCTGTGCAAGAGCACTCAGCACACAAAGCTGGCTCCCACAGAAAGCAACTTTGATTTCATTCAGTCCTGGAGCCTCAGAATACTCCCCATCACGTCTTGCCCACAGTGGTGTTTGGATATAAGGCAGTATTTTAGGAGCTCAGAGCAGGATCTTAAAAAAAAAAAAAAAACCTCCTGAGAAAAAAGCTTTGCTCTTCTTTATTGCTTCTCTCTTTTCTTAGCTGGGCTAGTGACGAGAAAGAAACTAAGCTGCTCCCTGCAAGATCTAATGTGAAACCATGGCCACTTCAGTGTCAAGACTGTTATTTGAGTTTTTTTCTAGTACCAGAAACCTTTATGTAGCCTTCATCTCTGAATTAAACCAGAGAAGGTTACAGACTTACTCTTCCCTCCCTTGGGAAAGCTCCTGCCACCATCCAAAATGAAGCAAGGACCCAGGTAATTGTGATCATCTGGAATTGTGATGGCCTAATCACACACAGATGCACAGGAGCAAGACCAAAGGACTGGCCTTTAGAGATGTGCATCTGCTACCTCACAGAGCACTAAATAAAACTGCGCCTGCAGCTGATAACAGGCTGAGGTAAACGCCTGCCCCCAAAGTCTTGTGAATGTTTCTTTTCAGGATATTTAAAGGGATGCCGCATATGTTCTCAAAAGCTCATGCAGCAATTCAAAATAAAGACAAATGAAACAGAAAAAAACCTGCTGTAGTCCAGAATGGATTTTCAAATTCAGGAAAGACACTATTGCTCCATGCACAGGGGGACGGGAACATGGCAGCGCTCCACTGTTATTTCCTACTCCAGCACCCAGAGGAATGCGGGCAGAGGGTACCCAGTGCTGGGTGATACCTGTGGAGAGTTGTTAGCTGCCTGAGGGAACTGCTGCACTTTGAAGAGGTTTTTCTCCAAGACTTCTTCTGCTCACTCTGCTGAGTATCAGAGACAGAAAAGGCTAGCTAAAATTTTCCCTCTGTTTGGATAACTATCTTCTGTGGTACCTTGTTGAGAACCAATGTGTCTGAACTAATTTCCTTTCTCTGTCAAAAACATGATTTCCTTAGCTGATTCGTTCTTGCTTGGGCTAGGGCTCAGACACTAACTCAGGCCAGTTTGTCAAGACTTGTCTTGACTGAACTCTCCTCCCCTCAACCCTCAGCTCCAGAGTCAGCCTTCCTAAAGCCTGAATCTCCACCACCACATCTGTGCTCACTCGGTGATGGACAGAAAACTTCTTTTCTTGGGTATAGGTTTATGTACTCTGGGATTTCAATGGAGGCCTCTAGTAATTTGCCTTATATGCTACTGCTGCTGCATTTCAGCCTAGTATTTCTCAGCAACATTTCCCTCTGCTGAGCTGTGGAGATAATGGGCAAGATGCACTTCTTAGCTCTACCAGGTGGTCTCATCTCATGTCTCTCTCCAGGTGGAGGGAGACAGAGCTGGATGTAGCATCTGAAAAATCCTTCCCATGTTGCAAAACCCAAACTGTGGGCAGGGCTGCAGGGCAGTTGAGGCACTGAGGAAAGAGGATGAATCTTCACAGGTCTAGAAGAAGGACACTGCCAGTTCTGGGCATGGGGAACAGAGCTGACTCAAGGCTTGTTGAGGAGAGCCTCAGAGCAGCACTCCCTTGGGAAGGCTAGGAGAGGCTTGGGCTCTGTGCTACCTATACCTGTGTCATTTCTCATTTCCCACTAAGGATAAGCTCACAGCCTGGGCGCAGAGAACAAGCACAGACCCCTGCAGCACACTGTACTTTGTGCCTCACAGTGTGCTGAAAAACAAGATCCCTTGGGTAGTTATCAGCCGAACGGACCAAATAATACTCACAATTCCCAAATGCCAAACAAATTAGGTACACAGACACTCTCGTATCTCCTCAATCCCCCTAATAGAACTCACTTTAAAAGTCAGCTCCACACAGAAACATAGCTCTATTTGCTAACAAGCCGGGGTTTTTTCTTTCTTTTCCAGTGAGTTGCTGAGTTTTTCTCATTTTCCCAATAGACAGAAAAGACATTAAATACTTCTGTACTGACTCCTGTAGCACTAGTTTTTCAGCCTTTTTAGATTTACTGACCCCTACAAATGTTCTGTTGGAGCTGCTGACCTTCCCAGAGAGCCCTTGCCCCCACCGACACAAGGGTACAGCCTAACTCCCTTTTAGAGCCCTGAGGAGCCACCTGCCACGCTCCAGAGTTACCAGCCCCTGCCCTGTGAAGTTAC
This sequence comes from Limosa lapponica baueri, assembly GCA_002844005.1. Classification (NCBI taxonomy): domain Eukaryota; kingdom Metazoa; phylum Chordata; class Aves; order Charadriiformes; family Scolopacidae; genus Limosa; species Limosa lapponica. The sequence goes on from KZ506606.1 coordinate 135,078, forward strand.
CTGACAGCAGCACACATAGCGCCATGTTCTCTGAGATTACAGAGTGCATGTAGCAGCTTACGGGGGACAGCCATAGAAGGTAAAGAGCAATATCTCTTTCAGAATACTGTTCAGAGAGATGGCTTCAAATGGGAGAGTAGCAAAAGGTCATTTCAACGAAAGAAGAAATTAAACCTCGGCATAGGCAAATATTTCCCTTGTGTCTGGCACGGATACGTGAGGGGACAGAAAATGAGCCTCTTGGGCAGTGAAAGACCCAACTGGGAGAGTACAAGTGACAGGTTGTGGCCTCCCTAAAGATATGACAGGAGGGTTCCTAGCACGGCCACCTTGGCACTAAGCCTGCTGTCCCTGAACAGCAGCGTTGCCATTCCCAATGTGTGGGGGTGCCACAGTGAAGGTCCTTACCTTTGCCTGTGCTTCACCAAAATAGTCTCAAGTTCAGTTTCAGCAGTGCAAGGGGTAGTATTAAGGAAGGCCAGGGTTCCTCAGAGAGCCTGGCAGGGGAGGGTTTCTCTTCAGCTGCTGGAGAAAGGTGACAGCAAGGTGTAGTTTCATAGGAGAAAAAGAGAAGCAGAATCTGCCCCACTTGCCAACGGAAATGCAAACACATGGTTGGCAGTGCACTCGCTCTGTGATGGGCCTGCAAGGGAAGATACAGCCAGGGGAACCCAGATGTCACTGCCTGGCAGGATTAGCCATGCAATGGCAGCAGAGTGCTTGCCCCCATGGGGCTGGCACCCCTGTCTATGCTGCCCACAAGCTAAGTGCGGCCTGGGGTGGTGGATGGTCCTCGATACAGCCACCATCTCCTGCCTCCTGTCTTCACAGCTAGCGCTGCCCAACCCATGGACCCCGGGCTACCTGTGCTGCTGTCATGCTTGTCAGGCACACAAGCTAACGTAGCTTTTCTGAGGGGGCTAAAGAAACCTCAGCCCCACTGTACACAACCACTGCTAAAGTGGGCCTGCCTCACCGGGAGAAGGGGTCTGCAGGACCCATGGGGTCCCAACCAGCCTCACTCTCTGATACTGACTGTCCCACTTTTTTGGTTGGCTTTAGACGCTATGGAGAAGACAATGTGACACGCAGTTTGTGGGAGCTACTGATTGCTGGCACCCTGCACTTTGCTTTTGTCATGTTGAGTCATCTGCAAGCTGCTCAGAGCCTATGTGATGGTGCTTTTTGCTTGTTCAAATGGAAATGAAGCAAAAGCCAGGGTGACATGCGCTACTGTGCAGAGAAACAAACGCAGAGCCACAAAGTAGCACTTCCACCTGATCTGAGGCCATGAGCTTCACCAGTGCCTGGGGAAAGGCTACTTCACAGAAAGGAATTTCAATTTGGACTAAATGAAGACAAGGTTTATGTAACCTCAAACCCAAAAGCAATCAAAGGAGTGTGGATGGTCCCACAGAAGGTTGCCGGCCTCCTTTTGTCTGTGTTTTTCCTTCTTCAGTTCCTGGCTGTCCTGAAGTGCGCTTCAGGGGGGTTGTTTACTACGCAAAGTTCACCAACCCTGATGGTCACCTGCCTTCTGTGTGAGCCAGCCCTGGTTCAGAGACTCTGATCCTACACAGCGAAACCGGAGCATCTGGCAGGGGGTAAGCAGGGCTTCTCTGCTGGGCCAACAGCTTTGCCAACGGCTGGCGGGCTGCAACAAAGCTGCACCCAACTGCAGCAGGTACTGCAGGCACCCGATGGTGTGTATTCATCCATACAGACATGCCCAGCCTCTCTCCCTCGGTCTCTGACTACCCCTGTGTAAAGCGAAGGTGTGTCTTTGTGCAGTTGTTCTAATACTTCCCTCAAACTATAAAATAGGGGCTGGAGTAAATGAGAGAAAGTCCAGAAGCACAAGTCACTCCAGAGCATGATGTGACCCATTTTACCTCAATCAAAAATATCTTAACTCCCCTGCAGCCCCATAATCTTTTCATTTTCAATATGCTAAATTTCTGGAAAAGTCTAGTTTTCAGTGATAGAAAAATATTTTATTAATAAAATGAAAACATGCTTACTCCCAAACAGCAAAATACGTTGTTTGCACTTTGGGACCACAGATGAATGGAAAGGAAGAGAAGCTTTATGAGGACAGTTAAGGCAGCAAAGCTTTTGGTTGCAAACAGATTTTGAATGGGAAGATCTCAAAAGCATGATCACACTTTCAGTGGATTTGACTCCACGTAAAAACCTGAGTAGTGAGACCTGCTGTGATCACAGGTGACAGCTGGAACCACCGTGAGTCATGCTAGTAGTTCACTTCCCATGTGCAGTTGGCAGTTGATATTGTGTCCCTCCCAAATGAAAATATGTTCAGGTATCTCCATCTTGAAAAAGAGAATAATAATAATCTTCCAAATACACTCATTTAAAACAGAAATGATTCAGTTTTCTTTTGTTTTACACCAGATGTGCTCTAGACATGCCAACTTGGCCTCTAAAGACTTTCCTGCCTACTACGGTTTCCTCTTCTAACTACTCATCAAAGCACACTGAGTAAAAATTTCCTTCCTCCACATCACTCATCACCAACATGACCTTGTCATTTCAATTTCTCACAACTTTTCCCTTGCCCTGTATCTCTGCAAAGTCTCATCTCTACAGCTTATTGACATTGGCTACTAATATTGAACAAAGCGTTCCCAATTTCAAACATAATGACAAGAAAAATCAGCAACACAGAAGTGAAAATTAACCATGGAAACTACTCTCCCAGGGCTGGCCAGATTCCTTAGGTTGAACACCTGAATCTGCTTTAGAGAAGTACACAGACTCGCCTGCTGCTGCCGTCCTCCATTTCCTCTGCAGTTTGTTTCACCAAACAATCTGCTCCCAAAGAGAAATGAAGAGTGTTGGAACACATGCCAACCTGAGAGCCCCCAGCAGCCTCCTGAACAGCACAAAAGCACCGTTCTGCCCCCAGTATCCTTCTCGGGTATACACACAGGCACACCACCGTACTCCCCAGCAGCCCAAGATCTGCAATGATTAGGAGACATGAATCATCCCCTCAGTTTTTTTGTGTTACATGCACACAAGATGAACCTCCTTCCCCTGTTCCTGCTGGAACTCCAGCAAGCTGCTCTCATACCAGATTTTCATTTTAAAAAGCAATTTGTCAGTACAAGTGATGCTTAAATTTTAAAAGGTAATGACTAGTGCTGGGATTTGGAATCTCAGTCCTGACCCAGGCAGACCAAATCAGGCTGCTGCCTTCTTGAATTGAGAGTTGCTAGCCAAAACTCCATATCACGCTGATTTAACATTTTGAAGTGTTAAAAATGGCATCTCAGGATGTGGGTCTAAAGAGACAGCCTGTGTTCAGGGGCACTTACAAAAGCACCAAAGCACACGACACTTGATTCATCCCTACAGCCATTTGGCTATGGGACACAGAAGGAAGTTAAAAGCAGGCAGGCTTTGTAGTGGGACACTGTCTCTGCTTTACCCAATGTTTCTACATCTCCTCACTTTTCACCAGAGACCTTTCTCCTTCAAAGTGTCGGCAAAGTTTTGGAAGGGCTCCCCCTTCCCCTGTCTCAGCAGGCAAGCATGGATTTGCTTAAAAGCCACAGCCTGAGGAAACGATTATCGGAGAGGCATTCAGGGAGGGCTCCCAAAGCTATGAAAGAACCAGCCTCCAAGGACAGGACATATCCAGGCTTGGAAGCACATGGTAAATGCTCTTAAGCATAAACCAAGAGGTAACAAAGGGACTTAGGATCAATGATTCTTGTTTAACAATTCTATCAAGCAAGAGGAAAGGAGGCCAAGGTACCGCAAGAAACAGTGACTTCAAGACCTGTGGAAACAGCTCTTTAAGTCCCTGGAAACCAGAGAATATAAAGCATATTACTGAAGCACCAGTGTATTATCACTACTACTGGTTCATGTTGCCATAGTCCTTGATGCCCAAAAATGATCTTTCATAGAATTGCATGACCAACAGTCCCACAGACTGCTCCTTACCCCTCATCCATGAAGGAGAGCAAAGAGGGGGAAAGCTCTGGGCTTTGCTTCAAAGAGAGAAGCAATTGCCTAGCTCTGTTGGTCCATGGACTGCTTCTAACAGCCCCTTTTAAAGGCAATGATGAAAAGCAGGTTCCGGCAGCATTGTGGGAGGTTTTGCAACTGTTATCTTTCTAAAGGGGCACTCACCCACTCTGAAATGGACTGTCTCCTTAGAGCAAGAGGTCCAGCCTCAGAGGACCTGGCCTTGTACTTCTGTCTTAGTCTTGCAGAACAATGCACCATTCCTTAATTCTGGTCCCAAGTAAACTCATGCTTTTAGCCCAGAGCAGTACACAGTTAATAGATTTAGCTAGTAAATCCCTCAGTTTTTTTTAAATAATGCTTTGCAGAAAATCATCTTTTTATTAAAAAAAAGATAAAAATACAGGAGAAAAGTCTCAATCCAGCTGACACTCATGAAGTAGATGTTACGTGATTCAGAGATTTGAAGATTACCTTTAAAGATTTGCAAGGCTTTCCACTCAATCTTGGCCCAAATTCTACTATAGTAAACTTTGTATAAACCTTTTAAATGCACAAACACACACCTGTCGCCCACAAACACATGTATATGGGAGCTTGAAGAACATACTTGACAACTTGCTTTTTACTCTAGCCTTCCCTCCAAAAAGCTGTAGAACAGGGGCTAGGCACAGCTAAATCTCCTACAATAATGAGAACCCTTTTGATATTGCAGGATGGCCCAAATACACGGCGAGTATCTATCTTTAACTATATATCTTGCAAGCAATTAATAATGGTGACCCAATGTGGAAATAATTCAGAAAGTGCTTTCCCAAGAATATGTGTTTCCATTGCAATCTCAATAATTATCAAGCACTTCCCCCTTTGCAGTTTAAGGCATGTACTCCAAATGTTGTAACACACAAGCGCCGTTTGAAACACCAATCAAGTTAAGTACACATACATGCATTTCATAGAATCACAGAGTACCAGGTTGGAAGGGATCTCAAGGATCATCCGGTTCAATCTTTCTCGGCAAAAGCATTGCCTAAACAAGATGGCCTAGCTCCCTGGCCAGCTGAATCTTAAAAAGTGTCCAACGATGAGGAATCCACCACTTCCCTGGGGAGATAATTCCAATTTGCCAGATTAGGATGCTAGATACTATAGTGTTTTATGACTTTGAAAAAAACACTTAGTGATTTATTGATTCACCTTGTATTTCAAAATAAAACACAAATTTAAGCTTTATTCATGTGAGTACTGGGCTGTTCTGCTCATTCCCAATGTCAGCAGTGCTAGGACACTCACTGAGGATGCTTGTTGCCTTGCTTATTTCTTTAAATAACTTCAGATAGAGCAACCCTATTACTGCTGCGCTTTGTAGGATACTGACCTGAATTTTCCATACATTGTGGTGTAAAATTGGAATAACAGTGACAGTCTGTGAAATTACACAATGGGTAGGGAACAAGAACTGAGCATACTGATGCTCAGGTTGATTCAAAAAAAGAGGTCTTAGAAATCTGCAGGAGTCTACCACATAGTATGCTGCCTCTTTAAGCCAATATGATTCAAACTGAAAATTGCACCTCTCCTGCTATTTAATCTGTGTTGCTTTACTAACAATGAGGAGTTCACTTGTCTAATGCTGGTCTAATGCTTCTCTGTTAGGTGCACTGGGCATTCTGCAGGCGTCATAGATTTTTAAGGCCAGAATGGGTCATCAAGACCATTTTTTCCTATCCCTCCTCATAATGGTGTTCTTACTGATCCTTACACTGTGTCCATTAATTTGTGCTTTGGTGAGAGTGCATTTGGAAAGAGGCTGAGTATCTGTGTGTCTGGGAATGGGAAATGCTCTGTAATCTCTGATCCACTGCTCAGAACATCTGTGGTATAAAACTGAAGACACGAAGGATGCCCTCAGTAGCTATTCCCCCTCCTCCTCTGTGGACTGTTTCGATAGCCTTGTGCTCCCCTTGGCACTGCTACAGAGATCAGTACCTGTTTTCAGCCCTCATTTTAGGAAGTATGCAAGTAATGCATCTGTACCATCCTCTCCACTGCTTGCAGATTTTTTAAGTGCTGGTTATGTATACACCCAGTTTTGTAAAAGAGGAAAGAGAATGTCAGATTAATAAGGTAATCAAATGCAAACCTTCTAGCTTATTTTGTTCCTGGGGAAAATACTTCTGTGACAAAGTTGTATTTTTGAAGCAGTGATGACAAAGGTATAAGCTATCTGCAGTCCCTGTATTTGATAGTAAATATACTTTGGAAGAGAGGTAGAGCTACATACTTGGACATCTAATATCAAAAAGACCCTGTCCAGTCCCCAGCAGAGATTTGTAAATCTGGCAAATCTCAGCACAGTTGGCAAGCTCTGCTCAAGAGAGAATGTAGCCGTGACAGCAAGGCTTCTATCAGGATAAATTTACTTTGGCGAAATGTGTTTAAGAAGCCTTGCAGAAAATATTGTCCTGTTATAGATAGCTCTGGCTATGCTAGAAAGTCTCTTGCATATACTTCCCCCAAGGCAAGAAGGGTTTATGGCTTCTTTGTCCTCAGTAAGATAAAAATTGTACCCAACATCCTTCTCTTCTCTCCTTTAGCACCCCCTCCTTCTGTACAGTACCCCTAACCCACCTTAAAAAAAAACTTCGGCAGAGTCATCTATCACTGAATATAAGAGCAGATATTTCATGAAACTTAATAAAAGTAATACCTGTATTCTTCACCCAAACATAAAACATGATAGATATGGATTGGTTGCCATTTTTTATGAATCTGCTTAGAGCGTTAGTGGATATAAATTATGGTAAAGGGCAAACTGCAAGTTCTACATGACTTGGCTTGTAGTAATGAGAAAGCAATCCTGCACACAGCGTGTCACCAGAAGACATACTATTTTTCATAGTTATTGTTAGTATCCATTAACTTCTTCTTGGGGAAATTTTCCATGTATTTAGCTATTCCTGTTTGTCAGAGCCCTTGTTAACGATTCAAGCAGTTATGGTTGTGCAGTCAAAATCAAAGGCCAGTGACCAGTTATAATGATCCTTGCTTTTTGAAATGTAATTTGCTTCTGAGGAGGGAAGAAAAGGGGAGAAGAGGATCTTACTGCTTTTGCAGTATGTCTGATTTCTATCGTTCTAGCATTTCCCAGAGGTAGGTCTTTAAGTCCAAGTAAGTTAGCTTTGTCTTTCTTGATGAATTCATGCATTCTGTTACATAGAGTGGCAACTCTTTTATCATAATGAGAAGTCAGAATGCCAGGCTCTGATTCTGTAACTGGGTGCTCATGTGGGATGTGTAAGAGCCTAACACAGTCTCATTTAGGACTTGAAAAATAAAATATCAATCAAGCAGAAAAAAATATTCTCATTTAAAGAGAACATGGCCTATGTGCAAATCACCACTGCTGTGAGAGTTCCTTCTCTTTGCATGAGATTGAGGAAAACAAGTTATTTCAACAGGTTTTGATCCACTTCAATCTTACCTCCTTAACATGAGCACGTGGCTGTTATTTAACCACTTCAGGAAGCTAGCAGAGTCAATGCGTTGCTACTGTGTTCTTCATAGCTGGTGCCAAATTTTCACATAGACCTTTCCCAGCAGTGACCTTCCACCTGGGGGCAGGTGGGAGCATTTTCCATATGGGGCATTTCAACCTCCATACTATAGGATTCTTTTCGGACCCAAATCTCCACAGTGCTGACCCCAAGAGGACAAGTGAAAGCGGTATACTGAGGTAAGCTAGACATGATTAAATCTGTTGGCTTCAGCAAGGTTATTCAAATGACAGAAGGGATTAGAAGGGATAGCAGCAGTCTATCAGGCAGTGCTAGTGAAGCACAGACGGCTGCTAAGGTTACTTCATGACCGCAGGGAGCAGGAGGCTGCTCAGCATACAACTGCCTATTGCTTATCTTAATGATATCAGCCAAAACCCACACTAGCTTTTGATATGAACTGCAAGAAAGACACAAAGCAGAAGATCTTCAAAAGGGACTGAAAAGAACAAGTGTAGACCAAGACCCAAGATCTTGTCCTCAGTGCACCCCAAAGCTTCCCTCTCAAACAAGAAGAACTTTCTACTACAAGAACAGTGTCTTATTGAGTGTATACTGTAGTTAGTTTATACCATATATATGCTGGAGTCATTTTTCCATTTGCAATTCTTATTGAACTTCTCCCATTAGTTGAAAATTAGTTGAAAATTAGTTGAAAAGCAGAGAACCAGGGGAAGAAGCAGGCTGGGAAAGCACTGTGCCTACATCCTCCCTTAGCTCTCTTGGGTACCTCAGACGTGCACCCTCTCCTTCACCCACCTTTCCAACCCAGCCAGAGCTGGGGACAAGCTCAAGCTAAAAGGGCAGAAACAACTTTAATTTAAATCATATTCTCTGCTGAGCAGCTGATGATGCTGAAGCTTCAGCAGATGGAAAAGTGCCAATGCCCACTCTTGCAATTGTACTGTGGGACCCTGCTGTGTAAGATTTTGCATGGACTGGTGCTCTAATGCTTTACCTCCTTGCGGCATGGATCTAGAGAAGAATGCTAGGTTTTATACTGATGGTTATAGAGAAAACTGAAGTTCAATGATCTAATTTAAGTATGATGAAGTGCCCAACATTGCCTGAAGACCATTCTGGTATTTATATATACTTTAAAACTGTCTCACATATTTTTGGAGCCTGACTTCAGTTTTCTTTTAACTCTTTGGGTTGGTAATAGTAGGAAAGAACATTTCACTTCCCTTCAAGGAAGTACAATCGGTAGAGAATCAGACCAGGTGCTCTCAGCTTGGGGTTGGGGAATGGGCGTAAGGAAGGAATCGCGACCGATCCCTCTCCCTTCATTGCCAGACTAGGAAAATTACCACAAACAACCCACATGGAAGTGTAATGCAATTTACTATCTAACCCAAACCAGAATGTGGTTTTTTTTTGAACATACTTCATTAGAATTCCCACCAAGCTGTTTTCCTAAAAGACGCTAGTTCTTAAATATAGCTGCTGCGTTTCTTGCAGGCCCAGGGAACAGCAACAAGTCTACATGGACCAGATGGAGACTTGTGAGGGTCAGATAAGGAAAAGAGGGCTCTTCTTTCTGGGCTTTCAGAAAAGCTCCTGCAGTGCATATAGCTTCTACGAGACATACAGCTTCTTCCAAGAGATATCACTAAAGCACTATTTGGGAATGTATTGATCAGTGGACATTTACAATGTTGTCAGTCCCAGACATGATGACCTAAGATCAATTATTATATTGGGTACTGCTTACAAATGTCAGAGGCATTACTCACGAAATTGATCTTGACTTTATGCAATTTAAAGATCAATAGAAACCAGCAAACAATTAGCAGGCTATTAGTAACGGTGCACTGACACCCTTATTGACAGTTCCCTTGGAATTTATGCACTCACAGATACACATCCTGTGTTTACATACCTATCATCTATGGGCTATATGTACCCTCAACAGATGCACAAAGCTGGCACTGACTTGCACAACTGCTCCAGAGTCTCATCCCTTCTGTGATTTGGACCCATCATTACTATTGTTACCTCAGTACCATCATAAGCTTGTACATGGTCTCCTTGGGAGACACAGGGATGCACCAGCAGCACTCAGCAGCTGCTCCTCCTAACAGGTGCGTCAGGAGACAATTTATTAAGAAAATTGATAAAGTCAATTAGGGGACAAAAGAAAGAGAGAACTCTGAATTGCTGGTTTGCCGAAACACAAAATAATATCAAATAAGTTTGTGTTAGTGTCCTGAACTAATCCTCCTGAAGCATAAAGAAGCCTAGGAAAGCACAGCATTTCTCATTCAATTGTGTTTGCGTCTTCAGAACTCACCTTTGCAATGAGAACCCTACCACCACCCATATGAAGGAAAATTGTTTTTTTTTTTTTCCTCACACAACTTACAAGCGTCATTTTAAACTCCTGTTGTGTCCCTGGCAGGAAGGGTTTGAGTAAGCACAAAGCTGTCCACACCTGTGTTCTCTTCCAATCTGGCTACTTGTTAGATTGTAACTGCTTTCCTATTTCTAAACTGCCAGTACTTTGAAAATCCTGCATTTCATCAGGGTCTTACTCTAAGAATAGAATCCTCAAAAGGATTTAAGAATGTAGAAAATGTAACTTGATTTCCTTTTCTTCTCTTAAAAAAAAGAGACTCATTAGCTAGCTTAGCTGCCAGTGTTTTGAAAGCAGATAATGACCGTCCAGTTGCAGGTGAACAGAAACTTGATACACAAACCTCTCAACTATGTTCAGAAACCCTTGCTTCCATTTTGATTGTTAAAACTCCCCAAGTCCCAAGCGCGAGGAACAAGATGAAAGGGCTCCTATGATTACTTATCATTGTGTAAGTCACACCTGCTCAGTCACCTCATTCCCTCCCATTTTCCATGCAAGCGCTTCAGTTTTAGTCTGAATAGCCTGGCGAAGGTTTGCAGAATAGCGCACGCCCATGGATACTGAGGATCCTCAGAAATCCTGCCTGGGGTTTAATTGCAAGTGCTCTGCATTACTAGCTTGAAAGTGGCTAGAAGTGATAGAAAGAAGGGATTTAGAAATCTCTATTGCCTTTCAGATCCAAAGCAGAATCATATACAAGAAACTCCTCCATTAGGCCTATTCTCACTTCCAGGGTGCTGCTTTACAGGTATCAAAGAAAGCAAACAGAAATACAGGTGAGAAGCTCTAGTTTGAGTCAAAAGAAGCTAAGGGGAAAGGGCAGGGGTGCTTTTTTGGACAGAATCTTGAAAAACAAACGTCAAATCAAGTGACTGAAGCAAAACCACCACTATTGCCTTACAGGCTACAGAGTCTTCCCATTTCCTTGCTGATTTGTCAGAAGAGTATTAATGTTGCAGGATAGAAGATGATCCTCTAATGTACACAACGCAAATATACAAAGTTATTTTGGGGGTCATCTTCTACCCCATACTTCTTGGGGTAGAACAGAGAGCTGAAGATTCAAAACTCAACAAGGACTTTGACTTTCTCACTTCCAACCTATTTTTGCAAAGCTGCAGCCACTTACTACTCTTCCTTGTCATCGACATTGCAACTGTCAAATGAACAAATAGTGATGTTTCAAAGGAACATCACACATTGGGAAGAGGGCATCAAGGAAATTAGAACACTGAGCAGGAGCCCGACTGTCACAGGAGGCATGTCAAGAAATGACTTTGTAACTCTGCCTGTGAATGCAGCTGTGCGGTCAGTAAATACTGGCATGGCCTCTTCATTTTATTCCTACCAACACAGTTGCCAGAGGAGCTGCTAATTTAACAGATTCCTGCCAAGTACAGTAAGGGGAATAGCCCCATTTGTGGTGTCTGAGGACTTCGTGAGATGGCATCATGTTGTAAAGCCCCCAGAGATCTGTCTAATAACGAAGCCTATACTCTCAGATGTTGGTATTGGCAAGTTCTTTAATTTAAGTGTGCTTGCCCCCTTGTTGAGCTACAGTAAACAAGCTGTGCTTTTGCGTTTTTGATGTGTGTGTAAAAGCAACGTGCTACGACATCAAAGCAACTCCCATAGCATTGCCCACAATCTCTCTTGCAAGAGGAGCAGAAGGCACTATCAGCACCTGGGAGAAAGTAAGAAAGAATCCTGCTGATGTGATCTACCCTGTGCCGAAAAAGTTATCTTTCCTAGAGATTAAGTGCTCAATGATGTGACTCAGTGATTACATTTCAGCAAGTTGTATGCAATTTCTTTGTATGCCAAATGTGGACTGGCTGACTGCAGCAAATTTAACTAAACTACTTGGCAGCATCCACTGCTGAACAACACTTCTCTTTACGCCTGTGCAAAGGCACAGTCCAGCTCCAATCTTATCCGATAGGAATTCACAGTCAATGCTATATTATCTACTTAGTCAAATCCTCAATTTACCATCTTTTGTCACAATTCTGTGAAAATTTCCTTAATTATGCATCTAGTTCTGTTACAGTCACTGACTGTTGAGATGTTGGTCTTGCCACCAGCTGAGAAAAGGATGCAGGCAGAACCCCTGGGAGCACGAGGAGAGGCCTTAGAGGAAGAATTCAGGTATTAGTAAGTTCAATTTTCAGGAAGAGGATAGGAAAGTGCGTACATTACAGTGTACAAGGACTTCACTAGGAAGAAATGCAAGACAGTTGAAGATCTCTTAGTACAGCAGAAAAGGCATTTCAAGAACTGAAGGGGAAGCCAGAAAAGTTTTAATTGCAAATAATAAAACACCGATTTGAAACAGTGAATCTAAACAGCAATTGGAAGAGGCGACTCTGGGAAACAGTGAATTCTCCAGCTCTCAACACCCTGAGATCAAGGCAAGCTGTCTTCCTGAACTACATGATTTTTTAAAATACACTGTGTGGGACTCAACACAGGGGGTGACTGAAAATTTAATTGTCCATAGTGCACATGAAATGAAATCAGGTGAACTAACGATCCTGTCTCTTGAAGCTCTGTGAGTCTATGGACTAATGTTGATTGGATTACTTGCATGAAAAATACGCAAATAAATGAGAATTTACATGACTGGGTCAATTTCTAGTGAAAACTACTCCCAACAGATATCATCTGTGTGATATACTCCTTCTCAAGGAT
>KZ506606.1:152090-173052 GCA_002844005.1 Limosa lapponica baueri
TGGCTGCTTCACTAACGAGGCCATGCCTGTGCACCCACAGCCTTCTCACTGCCACTTCTGTGACAGTCTTGTCTACTGTGCCTCTTCCATCTCTGTGTACAAACAACTTAGTGTCCAAAATGAGATCTGCTATTTAGGCTTTAATAAAGCTGCCCGTGAAACAAAGCTATCCAAGGCTTTCCTTTTCCCTTCCTTCGCAAACCTAAAAAAATACAGTCACTGAATTTGAGCTGAAAATAATTCCTTTTATCTTTTGCTTTGAATATTAACCTTGAAAAAAGATAAGAATGTTTTGGTCAATTCTTTGTGGTGGACAGCATCTTTTTATGTATTTGGACAACAACTTTTGTAATTGGATCTTGATTCATTATAGAAGAGCTTCCAGATGCTCCCACAACACATACTAACCGCAGTCACAGAAAAGATGACCAGAAACAAAGGGTGCAAAGTCAAGTTCCTGAAAGCTGGGAATCATCTGCAACCTGAATCCAGCCTCCCTGTGCGACTGTAGCACCAGACACAGTATCTACATGTACACATCATATTCTTTCCACAGAGCCATTGCCTCCTGCATCGCACAGGATGAACGCTGTCCACGTAAAGAGCAGCTATTCAATATTTTGTTTTCTCCCTTTTGTTCATTGTGTGGTCCCATGCTTTATTTACTTCACATCATTCAAACACTACTCTGTACACAGAATTTTTCATTTCCTCCTCACCTTTTCAATGGACTTAATCTTTCTAGTTTCTAATGGCTTCACAAATGAAACAAATCTAATTTTCACAGCAACTCTGAGAAGCAGGGGGTGTGTGCACTGAATTTGGTCCACATAAAAATACCATGCGTTATGCAGATCATTGCATATTGGATTGAAAACTGCCTTGGGCATTGACTTTCCCTTTTCATGGTAAAGTGCCATGTGTATCAATAAATCCATACAAAGCAGCTGTAACTTTAAAGAATTCTTAGTTTTTCTGAACATCATGCCACAAAACCCTGCCTTAATGCCATTAAAAAAAATACCTCCTGGAAGTAAGAAATTATTTCCTGTTACTTACATGGGTACAGACAAGTCAATGGAGATGGGCTAGGCAGTAACGTGCAGTCAAGACGGGCCAGGGACAGATCCAAATTCCACTGAAGTACAAGGAATGCTTTCGCTCTGGAGGACTGACTGATCAGGCCCTAAAAGCTAACCACATATTTTTTGTTGAAAGCCGGCAAACCCCGTTTCAAAAGTGTGTTTTCCGCTAGGGGAAAGCTCTAGAGGCTTCTTTATGCAGGATGGTCTGATGTTCTCTGGTTTAAAATCTTTTTTTGCAAGGCACATAGAAATGATGCTGTAGATTGCCAGGGGTTTATAAATATCAGTGGTGTTAGCAGTTTTAATCACAGGATAAATGTGGTGCAAAAGAGGATTTTTAGGTAACAGCTATTCTGGATGAATGTTACAGACAAACTTCTCAGCAGGGTATTTTGTAACCTCTTTCCAGAAACCATTTACAGTGTTTGATATATTTATATATGGTACCTCAGAGAACATTTTTTAGTGTCAGAGGAGAAAATCTTTTGCAGAGGACTTGAGATACTGGTCAAACCTTGTTAATTAGTCAGGCTGTCAGCTTGTCAGATGAATTATATGGATTTGCAGGTAATAGCTCATTAACAAGAAATAGCTACTGCTAATTATAACAAGGTCATGAAAGCAATATCATTCCAAATTTATGAAGGAATTAAAAATAATAAGGCAAGTGTCTTTTCATCTGAATGCAGATTAAATGAGTAGTAAATGTCTTTTCTCAGTATAAAGTAGTCACTTCTGGAAGTTGAAGTTATAGCTATGTATCTCTTTTACTGGAAGATGAGATTAAATTAGAGAAGCCCCACTAATTTAACTTCACCCATTATTTAAGCATGCATATTGATTCACAACAAGTACTACTCAGCCCTTACTAGCTACCCTCTTAATATTATTTTCTATGCCGAGACCTTTGTAAACAACTATGTGTGCAATTACAGAATTGTACTTTCCAGATTAGCTGGTAAATGGGTTTAACTGCCACAAAACATCATGTTTGTAATAAATTACTCTACTCTGCAGTTTGTTTTAGCCTAAGGTAATGATAAATGTAACTTCTTTTGAACAAGCAATTTACAATTTACACATAGGCAAATGTTTGTATATTTAAGTGCTCCTGGAAGTTTCTGTTTGACATTCTGAAACCAGCAATATTGACTTCGCATATAAAGGATGAAGCACTAGTATGGGGACACTCTGCTTTTGTGAGGTTGGAAACAAGTCATTCCAGTCCCTTTCCTCCTGCATGACATACTACTTTTGAACATTATTGAAGTCCACCACCTAACCACTGTTCCCTTTTACAGGACAAAATTCTGGGTCACATTAAATCCCATAGGAAATTTGCAGTTGATTTCAGGAGGACACAATATTATAACTGCATAAAAACATTTAATATCTTGCTGTGGCCAGAATCATAGATATCCTTCCAAAGCCCACAGCTCCTGGGCAGTTCAGGAGGTTACAGACCCTAAATGTTTGCCTGGCCATCAGGCAGTTGTTACTACCCTGGTAAACAGAGATGACAGAATAGGTGGCAAGTCTGTGATTCTCCATTACATTTCAAAGTCTGATGTACAACTTTCACTTGCCACCAGCTTCCCTTTAAATCAACAACACAGGCTGTGAACTGCACGGGCTGTTCTGTCTTGTCTTGCTGTGGCCTCTATCTCCAGCGCTGGAGACCCTCGATCACCCAGCATCAACAGCCAAAACTCACAATTTGACAAACAGAGCTCTAATTCTTGCTCATGAACCAAGAAGTAAGCCATGCCCTGAACCATGCCTGTTGGCAGAAGGGAAGTAGAGCAGTGAATTAGGAAGACTGATAACACAGCATAGAAAATTTTGGTTCGCAGAACAGTCACTGTTTTTATTTTTCCTACCAGACCTAGCCATGGGCAATGGTTTCTTCCTGGTGGCTACTATGGGCAGAGACGGATTTGATAAAGCATTTTCAGGACCAGTCTGTAATAATGTCTCAGTAACAAATTCCAGCAGAATTAGCACAACAAAAGGCAGCTGTTGTATGTATCTTCACTACTGAACTTAATACATTATGAAGCAGCAAATTGGGACTTTCATTTTGCCTCATGGTTAAGGAAATTTCACTGCAATCTCCTGTACCTGGAGGTCTTTGAATATATTGCCAAAACCCAAAGACAAAACATTTCCTCCACAAAATGTAAACATACAGCAGTTCAAAATCTGGCCTGAAGTTCTAATCTGTAATATTTTTAACTATCCCTACTGAACACAGAACGGTTTCCCTGCCAAGGAACTCTGCAGGGCAGCAAAGCCAAAGAATAGCTTGTTTTCTATAAAAATGGTAACGTTTTTAGAATATGTAACCCTACTGGATAGTTTTCCACGAGGATTAAAATGTCTGTTGGGAACATACAAGCCTCTGTAAAATGTTTCTCACAGTAGTTGAGATAATTGTTCACTTCTATTGCCTTGGTGGAAAGTATTCCCATTGAATTGAGTCTTAAATACTAAAACAAAGAAAGCTCATAAGCACAATAGAATAGCAGGCAGTGAATGGATTTCAAAAACAAAAACAAAACTCATTTTACCTCTCAGGAAATGCTTTGTAGAAATGTGCTTAGTACAAGTTGCAAAAAATTACAACTACGCCAGCATTAGCAGCCAAGAAAGCCTCGTTACTTTTAAAGATAAAAAGGCAGAGCCAATTTCAAATTACACTTGTTGCGGTACAACATATATAACAAATAAATAAAAAGCAAGGGATTGAAGTTATCCCTGGACACCACACATAGTGCACATTTCCAAAGCACTTTTGTGTGTACAACCAAACATTCTCCTTTTAACCAGTCACTTTTTAGTTGTTTGAAAAGCTACCTGATTTTGTATGTTACTAAAATAGACAATAAGTACTGATGTTCTCTGCCAGTGATGACCTCCAGCGCAAGCGAGCTCCCCAATCAAATTGGGAAATTATTTCCTCCTGGTTATGCATCTTAAAAAAATTCAGTGCTTTACTTGCAAAACTTTGTTTACATTTGAAGAATTATTCCCTGGCTAACTCTTCCCATCAATACCTACCAAAAGCAGTTGTGTCACCTGAAGCAATACCCATAAGATGAAAATACATGCTTTTCCTCTGCACTGCCGACCTGCCATGGGGTGTATTGTGTCAAAGTTGCACAAATTCCACAAAGCATTATCATTTATTCTGCTTATGGATCTAACTGCATCATGACTGACAGATGACCACCAAAGTCTAAATGTTCTCCAGGGCCAAAATGCCTTTTTTTGTAAGCATTTCAGAGTTGAGAAGCTCAGGTTAAAGGAATCCACAGTCTAGATTTCACTGCAAACGGCTGAGTGCTGTAATCCCACTTAGGCAAAACATTGTGTGTTTTGGGTTGTGCAACCAACAGCCAAAAGGTGAAAAGAAATAGGGAACAATTTATTTCAATGTAAATATTTGAGGCTTTTCCATTTCCTTGAGTACCAGCTTCTTACGAGCACACCACTTCTGTCAACCAACAGTTCACAAACACCCTCCTGCATCCCTGAGTGTCCTCCCCCTGCCTCGGGAGGATCTTGCCTACAAAAGCAGAGCTCTGTTCCCAGCCAGAATCCCCCAAAAAGGGGCTTAAAGGAGAGAGGCTTTCTATATTGGAAGTCAGATTAGGAAAATGCTCTTGTTTTTTTATCTAGTCGGTTTTACAGTATAAATAGTAACGTATTTACTACTGCTTTTATCACAATCTGTCAAACTACCACGTACCTACTAAAAACTGCTGTAGCACTATGAAGTGGAATGAGTAGAAATAATTCTAGGTTTATTACTGAAGTGAGGGTTCTGTTTACACTAAAGACTCAGTCCCAATTTCCTAACAGTCAGAAGCCTGAAGTCATCAAACATGTAGCAATTAAACGTTTTTGGGAACGAAGGTGAATGTAAATCAGAGATTAAAGGAGACATTTGTAGAAAACACGGTGAGTTCCTAAGGATTTCTATTTGCTCTGGAATTTTGTGTCTCAGCAGGACTACATGCATCAAAAGTTTTAATGAACGTTAACAAACTATAATTCATGTCTCTATTTCATCTGCACAGCCCGACTTCACATGAGATTTGGCAACTGAGTCCCAGGCTTGGCACCAATCTATCGTGTGCTCTCTGCTCCGTACGCTGCTCACCATCTGTCCAAGCAACAGCTGGAAAAGCTCCCCGGTCATAGCCCTATAGCGCTCTGAATTATCCATGCTGCTTGCAGCTGCCCCTGACACACTGGGACGAGGGGAGCGCAGGCCAGCGCTGACCCGAACCAAAGAGTTGGCTGATCCATCTTGCACGTTTCCTACAAGAGTGTGGCTGGACCAAAACACTGCTGCATTATTTCTGAGAAGCCATGACATGTTATTTAATGGCTGATTATTTAAAACGTTAAATGCGGTGGAAGGAGGACCTGTATACCCCAAAAGGGAAGTGGGACATATGACTTTCAATGAAGTTATAATGAATATTCCCAGGACCATCTTGCCAATTTTAAGAAATCCCTCATCAAGCATTTTATTTCACAGCATTTTTTCCTGGAAAATGCAACTCCAGTAAAGATTTGATGTTTCCTTTAATTTCTAACTTTATTTTGTACAGATACATCTACAGTGTGCTGCTATACCTGCATAAATAGATGTACAATAGGTTGTGTGGGTATATGCTAATATTCAAGGGACAGGGGGAAGGAAGGGAAGCTCAATCATAAGAGTTATAACCAATTGCCAAAAGAACAACCAATATATAAATGTAGACTAAATTAGTGGTGAGGATTTATCTGAAATGGCTTTGCCAGTGAAAGGTAGTAATAAGTAATACAAACACCTAAATATATGTGTGTATGTATGTTTTATCTGGAAAATTCACAATCCATAAACATTGGCGATAATTTTTCCCCCTTAAGAAATGACACAAGCAAAGCACAGAAGGATGATCGATGTGTCTCATGGACTAATGGATAAAGAAAGACAGAGCAATGGAAATCTGGGTTTTACTCCTAGCTCTGCCACCAGCCTGCTGTCTGTCCTTGGACAAGTCTGTGGGTGCCAGTTTCCCCATCTGTAGAGCACTGGACTCCTTGGTATCAAGCTTTGAGCTGGAGAAACTGCAGCAGATTTGCCCCAAGCCAACCCATCTCTAGCACAGCTGGTGTTGAACTGGAACTACGATGTCCATCTGGATTTTTCTTGTCCTTGCAGAATTGCATGATATGCCTGTACCCTGCTCTGCAAAGCTTCCAGCAGAAGGCACAGTATTTTGTGGACTGAGCAATACAGAAATGCAGGACCAGCTTGAATCTGTGCTGCTCCAAGCTAGAAAGCTCTTCTGAAGCCTGGACAGTTGAGGAGCAAATACATTTACATCCAGATGGGCTTATTAGCTCTAACTCTCTATGGACCATCCAAAAATCTGAACTGCCCCCAGCAGAACCATTCAGTGTGTCCACCCTAGAATTCTTCGGGCTCTTCACTGAGGGACCGTAGTGCAGAAAAGCCCAGGCTGGGTCACCACGTGCCTGAGCTCTGCTGCACAAAAGCAGTGAGACTGCATCATGCCCAGGCAAACCAGAGACCCAGCTCCATTCCTCTGCCTCCCTGCCACACAGATAAATGGCAGTGAACATGTTATTATTTTCCTCCTCCTGCTGAGCCCTACAAATGCCATCAGAGAGAAGATGTACAGGTTTGAATTATTATATTGGAGGAAGGAATCTCTTTTCAGTGTTTCAGAACGCAAGCGTCGTACACTACATCCAAATGTACTCTGTCAAAGCCTTCTTGCTTATTCATACCAGCGATCCCATTGAAATCAATAAGGCAGACAAGATTTGGCCTGCTGTTACTAAGCTAGAAGCAAAGAGAATGTCATTTTCAAGGACTGTATTCACTGACTACAACAAATTAGTCTCCAGTGAACTTGCGTACATTTGGGTATTTTGTTTTATTGATGGCTTTAGAAGTTGTTAAACACCTGGCTCTCACTACCTAAAAAGATTTAAAACAGAACATTTATGGAGAAAAATAAATGATCGTATGAATGAGTGAGGCCTTTGTGTGCTAACAAAGTAAAAGTCTGAGCATTTACAGAATGTAGCTGCAAACCTCCTACTAACTTCAGGGCTTAAATCTGCAAGGATATGGCACAGAAACTCAGCACGGCCCTACCAACCAAGTGTTTAATCTCTTAATTTCTTCTTCCTGCCTGCATAGTTCCCTTGACCAAATTTTCAGTTTATGCTGAAATGTGTGGAGTTTCCACTCTGCTTCAGTCCTTAATGAATATCACTAACGAAAAAGAATTACTGTACCAATAAAAATGGAGAGTCTAAAGAAGATGATAATATGTTCTCATTAATCAATTGATTTCTAACCGACTTTTATTTGGTTTATGTTTAGGTAGACTCTCAAAACACATAAAGGGTAGCCAACCCTTCCTTAAAGATCACCATGATTTTGCATCACATCTTTTGGATGCTTTGAAAGTCTTAATTCTTCATTTTAAATATTTAATAACACGTATCTAGGATCATTTTTCATTTTTTATATTAACATGCTCTGACAAGTGAATATAATAATGAGATTAACAGTCCAACTGTGAAATAAATGTCCTAAATTCTGTAACTTCTGCCAGATGAGCCGTTATGTTTTGGCAGGTTTGTTGAGCTGCTTTGGCTTGTCCGTTATCCACTCACCCTTCTGCAACAAGAATATGAAGAGTCTTCAAAAACCACAAGACATGTCTGTCTAATCATGTCACTGTGAAGAACCTGTGCCACAAACTCATGGGTCTCTGAAGATCCGGGCTTTGCTTATTTCCTCTCTTTCAGTCAAATGCAAAAGCTAATTGCAAAACTTTGAATATGAAAGAACTCCTGACTTGTTTAAAACATGTAGACAGAGTTATATAAATCAGAGGGCAAGGGGATGTTAACAATGGGCACGAACTCTTTGTCAGCTAGAATTGAGCCTTAAGAACGGGTGCTCCACAGGAGGGGTTGCAAAGATAAGTACTCCTGTGAGTTCGTTTTCCTCAGTGACCTGGAAGCAAACACAAGATCACCTGCTGACAAACTGTGGCTCTGTGACACATCATAAGGAAGACAAGCCAGTGAAAATTATGGGGATCATTGGCAAGTCGTGCCCAGTCAAATTAATTTCATTTTAATTTAGCCAAATGCAAGGCCTTTAGAACCAGGAAACACACATCTGCTTGCAAGAAGGGGGATGCTTCTGCGATTCCAAAAAGGATCTGCATTATTGCAAAGAACTATACACAGGTATCTACACATACACACCAGCTCCTGCTATTATCTTAGCTGTATGAAAATGCCAGTTAATTTCTTAAATTTGAATACTGAAGGGCAACAAGAAGAAGTAGGGAGTGTACACAGTACTTGTGAGACCTTGTGTTAGCACACATATCTTGTCTTAGAAAAAACTGTACAGGGTATAGAAAGCAGCCCCAAACACTTGACTGCTGGAGAAAAATCCATCTAGTGAGACTACAGAAATCTCAATACATTTAGTTTACAAAAAAGAAGACTGACAAGTGACTACTTTATATAGTGTAAGCACTTTGCCAGTGAGAAAACAAACACCGAGTCCTTACAGTCTCTCTTGTCTAGCAGGGAAATTACAGAAGAACTAATGGCTGGGAACTGAAGCCTGACAAATTCATTTGGTAAACAAGGCATTACTCTTGAATGCTGAGCCAAGCAGTATAGTGAGTTCTCCATTTCTTTGCTTTTCAGTTGGAGGATGCCATCAGAGAATTAAGCATTGCACAGACACAAGTTCTTGGGCCCAATCTCAGAGTACCAGGTAAGCTCACATACAGGGGATCAAAATACAATGATCTTTTAGTTTCTTCTGACCTTAAAGTACATATATTTATCTATGTATGACCTTTTGCAATGGTCAAAGAGATGTAATAGTTTCCTTCAATCATCAAACACCACAGTACAGCAATGGAGACAAATTTGCTACTAACAGGAAGCAACACCTTTCACAATAACCAGACATGAAAACGGTCTGCAATCACTGCTGCTGAGGGCGTAGGTTATATTAGTAAACTTTTACTATTATGCTGTGAAGGACAACTCATTTAGTATTATTAGCTCCTCAGTGATATTTCCCACAATATCTCATTGACAATTTCATGCTTTTCTCTGAACTGGATCTAGTTCTGCTTAGGAGCATTTAGGGGCTTCCCAAAGCTGTTCAGTTCACTTTTAGCACACCAGAAGACTTGCAATACTACTATAGATTGGCTCCACTGTCGATCAGCAACAAACATGATACTGCCAAGTCTGGACAAAATCTACAGCATGTCACTGTAGAAAAGAAGGAAATCCCAAGCCTAAAAGCTCAACAAATTATATTGGGAAAACCTGCTTCAGGATTTCAGACTCCTTGGGTAGCCTGTCTGTGACAAACACTATAAAAGATCCAAAAAGAAAAAAGTCCGGCCCAAACCACGATAAAAAAATTGTGTCTGCATATATATTAGGTAGCACCTCACTGTGTTGGGAACCTGTTCAACCCATATCCATGTCACTTTTGTAAATAATTAGGGATCACCCTAAATTACCTCTTCAACAATTTTAGTTTCGCCAATGAAGCCGTTACAGACTTAAAGGTGATTTTACACGAGTGAAAAATCCAGGCAGATTTTGGAAATAGGAAACATCCACTCATTTTTAAATGAGGCATTGCAAAAAGAGAAAAGAAATTAAATGAAACAGCATTGTCTCTGCAACATAAAACATGCTCTAGTGTTCCGGTTCTGGTCATGTCTCCAAAGGCTTGTTAGCTGATTTCACTTGAATTAGCTCCCATTTAAAAAAAAAAAAAAAAAAGAAAAGAAAAAGAAAAAAAGAATTGTAACAAGCCGGCATGCAAGATCTGTAAAACAAGCTGAGAGTTTGCTTACTCATTTTGCTTTATTACTACATATGAAACCTGAAGAGGGGAACTGCTCAAATGCCTTAGACGTTTCTTTGTCTACTGTGCCTGTACCAAGTGCCGGTAAGCAGAGTCACTGCAGTCGCAGCGGCACAGCCCAGGATCGCTGCAGCACGTGTTTTGCCATGAAATTCCTGAGCAGTGCTTACATTCCCCTGGGTGAAGTGCCTGAATGACGCTTAACATGTCCCATGCCAACTCCCCAAACTGCATTTCAGTGATGCATGGGCTCTGGCAGGTCAACAGCATGTTCCAGATGGAAATCCCTCACACCTTATGTGTCACTGAGGACACCATCACAGGACATGACAGGGTTTTGTCTCACAGTACACTTGTCATTGTAGCACCTGAGAACAACACTGAAGAATTCCTCTACTCCATGCAGCTCCTGAATCATAAACTCTTGTCATCCTGGTCCTCACTAACTACTGGGACAACTGAATCAGATGACAAGGACCAGAACGACGGTGCTCTGTACTAATTTACCATTTCTTCCTCTCTCCTCGAGTAGAATTAGCCTTTTGTTACAGAAGCCAAAGCTATAGTTTATTTAACTGCTGAATGATGAGCAGTGAAGATGAAGAGCACTTTGCAGCAAACATGACCTAGCACTCTAAATGGAGAGGTGCTCCTTTAAAGAAGGTACTGTAGGCACCTGCAGACTCTCTCTGTCAAAGAAAACCTCAACATATGACTGGGAAGCAGGAAGTTATGTATTTAAAAACATAGGTGTCTAGTGAAATTGTATTAAAAAAAAGCTGAGTTTATTTTTATACAAATGGATTTCCAAACGAGGTTAGTCTGCAGTTCATGAAATGAATTAATGGATTTTTAAGTGCTGAAGCATCCACTCCAGCCTCTGGTGTAACATAACGGTAGGATTTGGAAACAGAAAACACATAATCATTATGGAAACTGCAACAAGAAAAGAGCTACTCCATCTTTTGGGGGCTAAACCACACACAATGGAAGCTCCTCTTGTATCAGAGGAAGGCTACAGCCCTGAAAAGCTGTGGGTTTGGTTGGCTGATTGTGTCAGAAAGAGATTTTGTTTCCATGAAGTTAACATGAAATTGCAAGGCCAGACTCATCTTCTGCAGCAAGTCCCTCCCTTGTGGGTGCACAAATCGCTCAGTCCTCACCCAGACCTCAATGGCTACAGCCCGCTGAAGGGTTAGTAGCAATAGGTGGAATCCTTACGGTGTCTCAAAGCCCTGGCTGGAAAGGACCACGTTTTGTATTTGAGGCCTCAAATTAGTGCTCAATCCCTATTTGGCAAAGCACAAATGAGCAGGTAGCAACAGAAAGAAGCCCCAGATTTGATGTCTCCCAGGGGATATAAGCATATGCTCAAGTATTTAGCAATGGACTTCAGCACAACCTTTGCCAAACTGAGCCTCAAAATTCCAAGTTTTACTGACTCTGTCATTACAGCAGAGAGCTAACAGATTGCTGAGTGCATCGCACACACCAGCAGCCTGCTCCAGTCCCTCCTCAGCTCTGCATGCTCTCCCTGCAAACCCCCACAACTATGCAATTTCTAAGTAACTGGAAATTATCAGTGCCTGGTACTTTGTGTGTCGGCGGAAGGATTAGTTTGGAAAATATTGATAATCAGAACTAGCATTCCAAGCTGGTTTTACTAGAACAGGACAAGAGGATTTGACCTCAGCTGTTTCACTGGCACTAACTCACTAAGAGAGAGAAGATAAAACAACAGATGTCCCCGCAACAGCTACAAAATGACTGGTACTCTCACTACCCTCAAGCAATGATGGGATGTTATTTTTCCTCTGGAGGAATTAGCATGGCAAACCATCACCCAGAAGGTTAAAAAGGAGTTGGACTAAAAAAAAGTGAGTTTCAGAAATCCCTGGAGTAGGCAGATAAATTTAGGAACTACATTCAAACAGCCACTGATTTCAGCAGGATGAGAATTAAACTCCCTGGTCACTGCCATCGTATTTTCCTCATCATTTTCACTGCCCTTTAAAAGCTGAATTTTGTGATGTGTGCAACGGCCAGGGCAATAGTGAAAAGTGGTCCAGTGTGGTGACCTCAGATGGTCCATTTCTGCAGTGGCAGAAAGGCAGAGGAGATATTTCTCTGACTTCTTTTCAAATGTGTCCCTAAAGCAGCATAATTTCTTTGGCTTCAGAGGTAGCAAAGGAAAACTATTTATTAGATTGACTGCTGCTATTTCATCTATTTAATGTTGCTAGTATAATGTCTCTACCCATTTTGTGACTTGAGTTCTTATTTATGCTTGTAAATCTGTGCTTAACATTTTACACTATTATAGAAATAAGCTTCTTTTAAATGTTCTGCTATTTTTTATTTAGTTTTATTAGAACATGCAAATCTTCACTGGCTTAGTTTCCAAGTGAACACATCAACTCCCAACCCCTTTTTACTTCTGAAATACGGGTTTTATTGTCTGTGGCATTTTGCAAGTTGTTTTTTTCTTACAGCCTGGTCTTTTTGGGTTACTTGTAACGTGCCATCTCAAACTGCCTTACTGGTCACTCCGGAAGATGAATTCAGCAATTACAGGATTTGTCTTTAGTGGACTGAGGCACTTTTGAACCACCTCTAATTACACACTGGAGTTACCCAGGGCTCTGCCCTCTGCTAAGGCACCACATATATGCAGAAGATCACAAATAGCACCTGAATTCCTGTTCTTGAATCCTGCTGCAGGGGAAGTACTACTGATGCCCAGCCACTGACTTTACCTCACCAGCCCTGTTCAATCAAATAAGCATGGCTCACAATTCTCCAACACACTCTGGCCTGGAGCACACACGAAGGCATCAGAAGAGCATAACCTGACCCAACAGAATAATTGATTTAAATTAGATTTGAGTTCCTCTCTAGCAGAGGGAACCAAATGCAGAACGACTAACCGCTGTGGCTACAGGATGTGGTCCTGCACCATGTAAAACCAGGGAAAGGGTTTATTTTAACTGCCTTTAGGATCAGATCTATCCCTCCAACAGTCTGTCTTCAGGTCACTTCCCACTTTTTCTTATCCCAAGACGGGGTCGGTGCCTTATTTCCCAAGAACAGCAGGATGTTAACAAATAAGTTATTGAAAAGACCCTACATCTAAAGCTATTCTTTTTCTTTTCAGCAACTTCTGAATCAAACATGAGATTTTCAGTTCTCCCTTAAACTCTGGCAAGAGGCTATATCCCTCAATCTCTCTTTCTGAGGAAATTATTTTTGTATATAGCCTTAGCTCCCTTCTCCTTTCAGCCCTTTGAATAGCAAACCATAGCCAGTGTCTATTTTTTCCTAGCTGTTGAAGGCTGTAGCTCACCATTTTTCTTTCTTAGGACTACTTATTTAGCAGCTCTCTTCCACCTACAGATTTCTTCTTTAAGATTACTCATATTTTTCTCTAGGGGGAATGATTTCAGAGGAGCTGTTCTTGACAGGAGAACAAATGTTTAAGACCTGAACCCATTACTTTTACATTCCTGGCAAGAATAAGAATTCATAGTCACCTTTTGTAAAGTAAGAACTTAAGTCTGACTTCCAAAAAGTAGAAAAGATGTTAGAAAAGAAGAAAAAGGCTGGAAGGATGCTTTTTCCTCTTTAGTCTCCTTACTCATTTAACTACCGCACATCTCAACGCTTTTGAAATAAATTTTGGCATAATCAAAACTCAAGCCCTCAGAATCCCTAGTTTGCAAAACAGTAACACACTACATGGACAAACTGGAATTATGGAGTGCCACCAGCCAGCACGGTAGGAATTCATTTACATTACTCTAACATGAATTTACATTAAGCAACACCTGATTATGCACATCCCGGTACACAATATTAATGCACTGCTATTAATAACACTTACAAAGGTTTGGGCTAGCCTAATTCTAAGATTCATCATAACAAAGCAGAGCATATTGAACAACTCCAGGGTACATTTGCTAAAGTATCTGAGTG
The DNA here is from genome assembly GCA_002844005.1 of Limosa lapponica baueri. Lineage (NCBI taxonomy): Eukaryota > Metazoa > Chordata > Aves > Charadriiformes > Scolopacidae > Limosa > Limosa lapponica. The sequence goes on from KZ506606.1 coordinate 166,113, forward strand.
AATTAGTACTTGGTGTTCCATTGATTTTTTCCACAGATGTCTAAATCACTAATGTATTGCCAAACACCATGTGGCTAACACATCCCAACACTGAGTAAAACACCAGGCACCCTGTTAGTCCTTGCAATTCAAGCAGCTGAGAGTGCCTGATTTTAAACCTGTTTGAGGAGAGAAGTTAAACACATCCTAACAACCTTTTCTGAGCGGGGAAGTTCTTTCCTGACTCCAAGTGTCCCTCTGGATACATTAGAATGAACATATAAACCAGGAGAAAAGTCCGTCAATCCCAAAGGAGGTGAAACAGTTAATCTGAGAGCATAGGGGTTTTATGGCATTTTGGTAAAATAACAATTTTGTAATGTTTTTGTATATCAATACACACTCACTTGGGATTTCCTATGTTCTTATCCCCAAAACATGAACTGTGTCAAAAAGATGACTAATACTGGGTCGAGCACCTGGCTTGATATGTGAAGGTCTTCCAAAACCAGAAATGAGGCACCAGTTGCCTTCCCCTCTGATTTGGTACTAGATAGTAGAGGCGAAGGATGCTCTGCTGCCTTCTCCAAGCTGTCCTGTCTTCTGAGAGCCTGAGCTGAACTGAGTGATGGGCTCTGCCCTGAGAGCAGTGTGTAACTGCCGTCAGTCTTTCATGATTACAGCCAGCGAGGTCCTTCCCCCTGACAGGATATAATGGCAAATTCTTCTCGTGGAGACGCAACTTTTATTTGCAAGTGCCCAGTAGTAAAAGTACCCAGTGTTTTCACATTAGAACAACACAGAACCGATACACTGCTCCATAACAGTCAAGGAGTAAACTTTTACAGAATAATCAGGCCTAGTTTGGGGCTTCCACTAATACAAAAACACATTGCAATGCAGCAACCAATCAGTCACTTCTTCACCTCTTCCTCCACCAACATCTTTTTAACCATCAAAATTTTTAGCACGCAACTGACTCTGGGCAGCTGTTTTACATATTAGAGACCTGCTACAAGAGATCTTGGACTCAACACCTCTTCATTTTATTACAGCAGTGGTGAAAGAGCCATCTAAAGCCTCTTCGTATCAGCAATTGTGTCAGTCTGTGTAGTTTTTATCTCCTCAGACAACTGCCACCACTAGAAAAAGAGGCTCAGGAAAGATGACATTCATTCTTTAAAGCTGACAGCTGTAAAACAAGGTTCTTAGGACTGCAAAGAGAAAGATACCTCAAAGATTGGTGTACCCTACTAATCAAGTGAGTTGCATGTTTCTTTTTAATTCTCAGCTGTCTGTAGGCTTTTTCCTTTCCCAGCATTGCGTCTGACAGCTGATTGATAGAGATTAGGTGCCACTCACAATTAAAGCTGCAGGAAGACTATAAAGCTCATGTTTCTTTTGATGTGCATTCTTCTGTCTATCGCACTCTGAGCTTGTAATTGAAAGCCCATTTAGTAGGTTACAAATACCTAGACAATGATGATAGCTTACCAAAAGCTTCACGATGTTGGGATTTGGCGTAAGATGAAAGCCTGCAAGTAAGAAGGTTCAGATCCTCTCCTACTGTACTTTACAAAATGCTTAAGTGCCCTCTATGCACATGTGCCTCCACTCCGAGAGCTTACCTGGTCTGTTTGCTGTGTTTTCTGTGTCCTTGACCTTTAAATGGTGACAAGGTATCAAGAGGACAGGACAAAGAGATCAAACAGTGCCAGGCACCAGCCTGTGACTAAGAGGAGAGTGACAAAGCCTGGGCGATCTGATGCAGCATCCTGCCAGCAAGCTGGCCACTGGCTGCCTTTCACTTCACCTTGAAACTTCAAGAGAGAAGGGAGCTGGGAGAATGACAGACAGGCAGACAGGCTGGGGAATGACAACGTGCAGGAGAATGGGACACTTCGAGGAGTTGGTGTGTGGAGGCTGAGATGTGAGGAAGGAAGATCAAGTCAGGACCGGAGTCGCTGTTGAAGAGTGGGCACAAAACTGCTCCAGAGAACTGCAATGGTGTGGAAACGGTACAGTTTGTGCGCTCGCTTATGCTACTGAGACACACATTTATGACACCAGCAGTTGTGCCATTTCTATTGTTTCCCAGATTCCTACAGCTCTGTTTTCGTGTGGCATCCGATCTCTCCCAAATCCCCACTGCAGCAGTTCCCACTTCAGCGTGCTCATGGGAAAGTGCAATCTTCATGTGAAAGCGGAGAGACTGTGTGAGGCTCAGATGCTCAGAATGCTACTGCAGAGGTGGACACAGCCCCAAAGGCAGAATGGAGAGGAACAAGGAGAAAGCAGAAACCTACTCTGGACCTGTGCAAGCCAATGGAAGCTTTCTCCATCAACTTCCTCAACAGCAGGCTCTGGCAGGACAGGTGAAGGACACAGAGTTGTGAAAATGGCTTGAAAATTTCCTACTTGCACTATTTTCCTAATTGCACTGTTTTCAACTACATTTCATTAGTCACCCTCAGATGACACATCCAAGTCTATTTTGTTTTACGATTCTCTGGAGATGACCTAATCGCATAAAAAATAGGGAGGTTGTTCATGTCTAATCAGATGGCTGTGTGATTAACTCATTCACAAGCATTTTAAAGGCAATTTTATAAATGCATGTAAAGGCCTTTGTCTCCAAACTTGAAAAGTCTATTTCAGTGTGTGTACACAGTCAGGCTGAGTCACTCCCTTTCTGCCAGTCAGCGAAAAGACATCCTATTATAGAACACTGAACTCTTATCTATTTGCTGGTTACATTTATAGTTCAGAAAGACTCGGATTATTTATTTATTTTTGCCCGCTGCACAGATTTAGTGCCTGGGGACAAATGAGTTAGGTGACACCAGTGTCAGGCCCGCCCAGAAACTATTTTTAAAAACCAGGCTTTTAAACCCAACTTCCTCCTGTATAGAGGAGGCAGCATTGCACAGTAATATCAAGAACCGGAGAGGCCTTGTTCCAAAGGGTACGAGCTCAGGAAGAACAGATGCAGAGCCCACTTACATCTTGCATCAAAAAATTCTGTGCCTCTCCCATGAAATGGAGAGGGCAGCAGTTTCTCTGCCTTTGTCTACGCCTGTGTGCCATATCCTGTGTGCGTGTGAGAACCTGACAGAAAAACTGGATGTCTCATCCCAGTCCCATGTGAGGCTTTCAGGACACTGGAAGCACTGAAATAGTTATTTGCACTATGGTACTGCTTATAGGTCCCATCCCACTGTAGAACAGTTAAATATTAAGAATACTGCTTTAACACAGAAACACCCTTTTAAAAAAACTAGTAACATAATTCTTCCTCCAGAAGGAAAACACATATATCTATTCAACAGCTTTACACTAGGTTTTCCCCTGAGTTTTATAATGCGGCTGAGACTGTGGGTGAACAGCAGCACACAGATTCCATAAGGGGAGGCTTATGAATCTTTGTAAAAAATAAGTTTGATTATGAGAAGAATGAAAGTGCTTCCCAAGTCAATAGCTCTGAGCCAAGTAAAGCAAGTGTAAGGTATAATTCTGCCCCAGGTTATCATTAATTTTGTTATAAGAACAAAGACAAAACTTGCAGCCAGTGAGTGAAAGTGCTATAACAAAACTTGACGCTTAGCAGATTTAATTAAATACAGATTTCCTAAATCCATTTTCCATGATTATTGTTATTATTCTTTAGAAGCTGATTAGGCAATAGCAGATGTCACCTCTGCACAAATCTAGACACACATGCACAAATATCATAATTAGAAGATTTCTTAGGTCTCACTAAAAGTTGTCTGCTGAGGAGTGGAAAAAAAGGTTTGCTCCTAATATTTTTCAACATTTAAACCCAACCCAAACCAACTTACTACCAGAACTAAACTGTAGCTCTCCACCACAGGGATTATCTGTAGCAAAAAAATTCCAAAAGGCCTTGACTTGCAAACATTCTGGGTGCATGGGGGCATGCGTACTCCGTGCAGTGCAGTAGCCTACAGAGATCTGTGAGGCACCATGCGGACAGATGAGAACTGAACGCACCACAGCTGTCACCACAGGGTTTCATATCTCAGCTAGTGCTGCTTCCCAAATTCAGCCTCGCTTCTCTAGGTGACGTTCGTATGACTCTGCCAGACTGTTCGGTGCTATCGCAGCGCTGAGAGAACTCCGCTCTGCGTGGTGACCGCAGTTACAGCATCAGGCACACTTCTGTATCCTGAACTGCAACATAAGGGACTCCTTGTGGTCCCGCAGTCCCAGAGCCCCATTTCGACTGGGCGGAGGAGAGATGGGATCAGACCTCTTGCTCTGCGGAGTTGCTCTGCACCTCTCTGAATCTCACTTCTAGGGCACTCCTAAAGACCAATTTTTAGATTAGCTAGGGAGGAGATACAACCTGGAAAACAGCAGAGTTTGGGCTTTCTGTTAACAACTCACAAAAGCCGGCTGAGGGAAACTAATCTTCCTCCCTGTACCTATGTTTCCTTGCAGGTCACCATCCCCCCATGCATGCCTAGTCAAACTAATAAGGTCCTACAAAAAGCATCTGCTAACAAGACTGCCAGATAGCTCACTTCTTGTCCATGGTGTGCTTAATTTATGCTCAGCAAGCAGTGCTGCTGAAATCATATAGGGCAACTCAGTGTTTCAAGTGAAACATAGGGGCCTAAATAAATAGGGCTTTAGCATTAACCCTTCAAAGAGGCCAGCACCAAAACGTATCAAGGTCAAAAGAAAGACTTTATGATTTAAACAGGCTTTGAGTGAGTCACCAAAAGTATTAGGCCAAGTTAGCTACTGTCTCAGCACTTGTACACTGGGGTGTGCACAGCACTAATAATATCATAATATATATTTCAGCTGTACTTGCATTAGCAACATATCTATTTTGCAATAAAGGAACCTTCAACGTGTAAAAAAAAAAAAATTAGTCGAAAAGTCTAAGTGTCTCCCCTCTATTTAATAAACGCTAACTTATTTAACACTAGTGAAATGCAGTTTGTACTATCAATCTGCATGTTTAAGTAAGACCAGAGAACAATTTTTAACACCTTTCCTTACATTACTGAATTGCAATAGACCTGGTAGAAGAAAACTGAAAACGAAGTCTCCTTATCCAGGCGCGAGTGGGGTGAGCAGTAGGGGAGGGAATCCCAAAGTCATAACAGGATAACACAGAGACCGACACAATACAGTTTGCAGGAAAGATGGTGTTGTGTCCCATGTAAATGTCTTATGAGGATTTTCAAAAAGCACCTATGCAATCTGAAGACTCTCTGGTTTCCATTGAAAAAATCAGGGATATTTGTACTTGTACAGCAATTGGATTTGTGTTGAAAATCCCATCCCTCTCAGCCTGTGAGTTTCTTTGATAACAGTCCGTCTGATTTTTTTTTGCACTCCAGAAGTCCTGTCTTTCCTTTTACTATCATTAGCTAAAACCAATTCCTACTGAGTAGTGTACTATTGCTGACTTCTGATACATGAGCAGAATCAGCTCCTGGATGTCTACAGCTATTTTCTTTTTTAATTCCATTTATCTTTTTGCTGAGCTGCTTCATGCTGTTATTGTTATTCCCTTCAACAATGGAGGCAGGACTCTCTGTATCAATGCATAATAGGTTTGTTGCGATAATAAACAGTCTTTTCAAGACATCCCAGCTTCATTCAAATGAAAAGTACCCACTTTGGAAAGACAAAACCCAAAGGTGTTTATTATTTGACTTGAAAACAAAAAGATGAGAAACAAATTGCTCACATGGGATTCAACTAATATTTAAAAGGTAAAAATGCAGGAGAGAGTGATACCATTTAAAGTTTTACTGGTTCTAAGTGACGCCTTAGACATTTAAATTAAATGATGCATTTCTACGCAGGAAATATCTAAGATTAAAAACACAATGAAGATATCAACTCTTACCACAGCAATAAAATAAATTTCCAATGCAAACCACTGAATGATATATAACTATTGTGGAACTGATTTCCGTTTAAAAAACAGGAGGAAGTATAACTACATAGCAAATGTCATCCTGAAGTTTACAGGCAACTCTGACCCAGGATGATGATCTGTGTTTACCAGGAAGGGAAGATGGACCACTCTGCTCCCCACTGCTGGACAGTCTCCTCCCTGCCCTGGGAGGTGTTTCTAAAGCAGCCAAGCCTCAGGCGCTGCGATACCTTGATACCCTCGGTGGAGCCCAGCCAGGTTCACCATGCAACTGTGAGCAGCAGCCACAAAAGGAGTGCTTTTGGAAAAACAGATAATCCAGCTCAAGTTTAACAACTACTGGGTAGCTGTGGAATTTATTCAACTAAATACAAGGCTGTCTGCCCTCAATCCAGCTCTTAACAAGTTTTTGGCTTTTGGCCCATTTCCACTTCAAGGCTATTTTTAAGATGATTTATCTCTCCCTTTATGAAGACAAGCCCATTTCCTCATGACAAAAACTTTCCTTACATGGCCAGTGGGAACCCTCCACATACTTTCTAGTGCTACACAAACAGAGACTAATGGGATTTGGCAAATTCACACTAGCAAACAAGGCAACATCCCCAGGTTTGTCCTTACCTGGGATCACCAGGTCTTTTTAAGAGGTATCTTTATTTAGCTCCAAGACAACAGATCCACTGGTGAGATAAATCACAACTAGCACTAGCTGTTTTCTGTTCTCTTCATAGGTCAGATGCTACGATGAAGTACTTTTCTACAGACAGAGTGAAAGCAAAAGTTTAAACCTGTTCTCTCCTACAGGTCACCTCTGGACCAGACTAAGAGAGCTGTCTGTGCCCCAGACCATGCCAGTCTCTGCCTGACCAGCTGGATCAGAGAGGCAACTGTGTTTGTCCATGTAGACAAGCCCCAAATAACAACAGCAAACAAAACACCGGTGAGAGGCTGGATGTTCATCATCACTGTGAAGGCTCATAAACCGGTTAAATTGAACAGATTTTCTAGGAAATGCCAAATGATACATCCTGGAAATCCATC
>KZ506607.1:23868-35394 GCA_002844005.1 Limosa lapponica baueri
GGTTGATTCTTCATCATTCCTCCTTCCAGTCACTTCTTGCACTATATTCTCAGTCAGATCTTGCTTTGACTTAAAAAAAAAAAAAAAAAAAAGAAAAAAGAAAAAAGATCAGGGCATAGTTCTGTTTACATGACTCATCAGGTGTTCTTCTGGGAGCTAAAAAGAAAAATAAATTTAATTACTATTACATAGTACTGCAGGCAACTTTCAGGCTGAATTATAAATCAAATGTCATTTGGAAACATATGGCATAGTATAAGATTGGCTTAACTCCATTATCTCAAGATGAGAAATAAAGCCCAAACATTGAAAGCCTTCAAAAAAGGCACCTACCTTTGGTTAGTAATTCCTTTCAAAAGAGCCCATTTACTTCTCCTGACACTGGGTCCAAGTCTATATCATAGAAACAGGGTCTTGTAGGAAGTCCTGGCATAGTGCTCATCTGGACAACAAAAGACAAAATGTTAAAATGGAAGCAGCCTGGTTTTGTACAGAAGATATAACACCAAATCACTGCTGAAGACTACGATGGCAGCAGCTGACGCAGCCCCTGGCACAGGTACATAGTAGTTGCATGATGGTCAGGTACCACTTTGAAGAATATGGCAAGAACCAGGAACCCCTGGCTCAGCAGGCAGATCTAGGGTTTTTGGTTTTTTACCATGAGGATTTAGTTTGGCTTCTGCCTCTGCCAGTGACTGACCCCAAGATTTGGCGAAGTACTTAAATATCCAGCTGACCAGTTAATTGTTAGGTGAGCGCTCACGGACTTTGCTGTGGCAAGACAATAATTACTTGTGGCAGTTTCCTGGTTATTAAAATGAGGATCCATGTTTTAATACAACTTCGCCGACTGTGAAGTCTCAGTTGATTACAATTCTTTAAAAGTCTAGAACTACAAGTGTTAAGTAATTAGGAATAATTATGGTTGAGGAGAGAGTTTAGATAGTTTGGGGTTTTGTTTTTAACCGGAATAAAGCTTAAATAGAAGATGGAGAGGTCAGTTCTCCTGACTGCAACATTCCAGTGGCAGAACTGAAGCTAGCAAAAGAGCTGCCAGCACCACACCTGCCTCAGGCCAGTCCTCTCCAGTTGTCCCACTGCCGAGTGACCAGTTTCAGAGCCAGAGATCGCCACAAGGCCGGCATGGGCCACACTTGGCCTGATTTTCTAATGGGACTGACAGGACTTCCCCTTCCCTAACTCAGCGCTGAGCCCAGCAGCACGCGTAGGCCAACATGAGCGCTCTACAAAGGTGGGCAACTCATGACCACGCTTGGTAGTTTGTACCAGTGGTAATTAACCCCTTTAATAAAAAAAAAACAACTCCAGGTCTTATTTTTCATCTGCATCATCCAGCCTCAGGTTTCACAGTCACTATTGTTATGCCTGTCTCCATTAGATTAAAGATCTCTTTGGCAACCTGGTATTTTTCTCCCTGAGCAAGTATTTTGCAGGCTAATCAAATTACCTCACAATCTTCCTTCTGGTAACAAGCTAAGCAGAAAGGAGGCAAAGCTGTATTGGTTAGGCATTTTCTGCAGTTCTCAAAACCATTCGGGGAGCTTTTGGAGTCCCATCCCATTTTCTTAAGCTGTTTATAAGTGCTAACACCAGTCCTGTACGTAACGTACCACTGCAGGTCTCGCATGGCTTATGTGGAGGTAAAAATCACTTCAAGTCCACTCTTTGTGATGATTTCTAGGACTTTACTAGCTTTTTGTCAGAGCTGATGCTTGCCCAGACAGGGGGGGCGGGTGTGTGGTGTGGTACGGAGAAGACCCCCAATTCCTTGTCTTTGTGTTTAGTTGTATGAATATTTTGCTCTCAGGAGATCCAAAGTGCCTGGAGGGCCTGACTTTACTACTTCCTGCACTTTCTATTTCGAAAGGTACAGTCAGTTTTCCTCCTTTCCTATCCATATGGCAGCCCATAGTGGCTACTCTGCTATCTATTACTTAAAAGCAGCCTGCTTAAACCCTGCTTAAAACCTTAAATTTCTATGCAGTACAGGATAATTTCCATCCAGGCTACTAATTTTCTGTACAAGTGCCTACAATGCTTAATGCACTCAGTCATTTTCAGAGCTGAAGAAATGAACTTTTCCTCCATTATCCTCCTCCCCTTCAATACCACACACTGAAAAAGAACACAGGGCAGCTCACACTATTTACTTACATGAAAAAATTAGACCACGTGGATATCATCAATCCCCTTGCAAGACTTCAAAGAAAACCAATACCAACTAAGCATGTATTATTTACTGCGCTTGTGGAACCTCCAAAAAACCCACCATTTAGGAACTAAAAAACCAGAGCTGAATAATTTGTTTTCAATTCATCAGCAGCACCAGAAGAGAAACCCAACCAATTTGAGCCCAACGATTTATTTCACTTTCATTATCTTCCATGCTCAAAGTTAAATCTAGATAATCTTTGGCATTTTATTTCCTTTAAACCCCCAAAGTATTTCATTGAAGTACAACAGCTTCAACTTTGAGCCAGAAAGGGCAAACCCCAAAACTCAGAAGCTGAGAAAAAAAAAAAAATAAAATGTGACAAACCTTTGTGATTACCTTCAGATACCAAGAATATTCTTGGTATCTTGGTATTCAGATACCAAGAATAAGGCAATTAATTTCACCTCAAATGTCTCATAAAAGCTTCTGCATAGAGCTACGTATTTGTTGCATTTTCAGCTCACAGCTACCGTAATAAATTTATTCTGAGGCTAACACACCTCCCGCTGAATGGGTTTAAAATCATGATCTGATTCAAAGTGCCCTGGATTGCTTCTCAAAATGACAACCCTTCCCTGGCTTTGTGGACACCACACAAGAGCGATCTTCATGTCCCTAACCAGAAGACTTACTGTTAATTCTGGCAGAATCAACACCATCGTTTACTACATGTCCAAGAAAACATTAGGGACATTGGGAAGGGAGCAGAAAGGAAAGAGTCCAACTTCACAGAAACTGAAGACATCAAAAAAGAGTTTAGTTTTGATGTTAGTTTTAATGCCTGAATGTTAGTTTTAATGCCTGAAAACATCTCTCTCTCTCTTGTGTCGCTCATTAATGCTGTGCACCCTTTCCTTCTCCAGTGCTTATAAAAAAATAAAAATAAATCATTGTTTGGATTAAATCTTGGCTGGCAAAAAAAAAAAATGCCATTAAAAACAGGAACAAGCACACTATCATTCATTTTATCCCAAAACACACATTACTCTTTAGAAACATGGATGAGCCAGACTTTAATCAGAATGCGCTTATTTTATTTATGTTGGGTAATCTGGAAACCCTTACCTATCTCTTTTTTGGGGAGGTTTTGTTGTTAAAGTATTAAAAGAAAAAGATATCCAATATTTGGCTCTAGCTAGCATTTGAAGAAAGAAGGGACCCAACTCTTAAATTAGCAAATTTCACCATCTGAGCCATGTACCCCTAATGCTTTTGAAAGCTTCTTAAAACAAACACGTTGCCATGAAGACTTCAGAAAAAGGTTCAGGCCCAAAAAATAAGAGAAAGAGCTGCTCACTCTGACTGCTCCATCCCCTAAAATAATCTAACAAGTGACTTAACATCTGCCCAGAGATTCCCCAGTTAAAATTTCCACTGGATCCTTTTATCCTAACCTTCTTCCTTTGGATGCAAACCTGAACATTAGTTCATTTTGCAGGTAGCTCCTCTTTCTACCAGGCAATTCGTATCAAAGCTATTCCCGGATCCTGTTTCCATTGTAGCTATTCTCTCTCTCTCTCTCTCCTCTCAGCTGACATTATGCCAATCACGTCAAAAGAACAGAAACTAAAAACTCAAGGGCACAGTGAAATGAATTGTTGGAACCGATGCAGGCCGAACAGCAAACAGATGGTCAGCAAAACCATTAGAACCAAACAGGAGGGGAGACTGATAAATGATTAATAGCAGGGGTCAGCTTCATTTTGGAGGCGTCTCATCAAAAGCTGCTTGCTTTGTAAGCTTTGGAGAATTTGTCTTGTTCTGCACCCTGATCTGCAGGCGTGCAGCCTTCACCTGCAACACTGCAAAGTGCTCTCATCAGGAATGTGCAGTCACAAGGGCAATTAGGCGGGCCAAGATTTCTCCCATCCCCTCGACCAGACTGCAGCTCCCAGAATTCATCAGCTGCAGAGCTTGGCCTTTCCTCAAAATCAGGAAGACAGTGATGTGGGACCTGAGGAGTGAACTGGGTGGGTTTGCTAAGTATTCAAATGGTCTGATGGTCTATTTTAGCTTCACTTTTCCCTCCGAAAAAAAACCAAAACCATTAAGGGCATCTAATACAACAGACTGTTAAAATACCAACCGTAAATGACAAGGACTCTCCTAATTAAAGATACCTTTTGTAACTGCTTACTAGAACATACATGAAGTTTTTTTCCTTGCCCCACAGCTAAAGGGTTCCCCTCGATCACGTACCGTTCCTACCAGCGGATACAAAAATCCGGCACCAACACTGGCCCGAATGTCTCGGATCGGCAGAATAAAGCCTGTCGGTGCTCCTTTTTGTTCAGGGTCATGAGACAATGACAAGTGAGTTTTAGCCATGCAGATTGGCAGGTTTCCAAATCCCTGGGGAAGGCAACGAAAAGAGAGAGAAAGAAGACAGAAACAAGTAACTTTTCACGTCCATAAACATAATTGCTCTGTTCTGCCGTTCTCTGCAGACATCAGACCATTTATCAGGACATTCTACTCCTCACCAACTGCCTCACCCACAGCCCCTCGGATCCGTTGACCGTTCTGCATCCCCAGTCCTTCTCTCTCAAACTCTTTCCCTGAGCCCACTAAGTATTAAAGAAAGAATTGCCATGGCCCCCAGCGCATCCCACTGAGGAAAAAATTAATGCTATGGAAGTGTTAAGACACACAACCTTGATAGCTATCTTAGTTTCTATTCTCTTCCCAAAATGTTAATTTAAACAGCTCAGAACTGAAGTTCTTGTTCAACTGAGGTCAGTTAATTAAAAATGTTTGATTAATATAATTGCAGGTTGTGAGGAAACAGCGATTACATGGCTATGGTATTTTGATAGACATGTAAAGGAATATACAAGAAAGTGATAAACTATATATACCAGTAGTAAACAGACTGTAAAAGCAAAATTATTTGAGCCCACTGTAAACAGTGTTCCCTTCATTAACTCAGAAGCAGGTAAATTCACAAGAACATCATGCTAGAGAAGAGCAAAACCAACACAACGACTAGAAAGTATCTAATTCAACAACCAGACACCAGGTTGAAAGTTTATAGAAGTAGACCTTTTTCCACAAGAAGTATTGTATCACCTGTGGAACTCTCTCCCTCCCCAACATAACTGTGACTCCACATGGGTTCAAAACCTGATTAGACAACTCAGTGGAACAAGATTTAAAAAAAAAAAAAAACACGACAAAAAACATCACAAGAGACTATTTGGCACCAGTGTGAGCATTTGTAGTTCCTTAATTCCCAAACTGCTGAAGGACTGGAGAGAAGAGAAAGATCACTGAACCCTCCTGCTCTTCTCTCCCCGTACACTGTCACAGATGTGCTACTGGGCCAGACGAGTTCTGTCTTCCCCACTAGAAGCCAGGACCAGTTTCTCCCTCCCCACACCACCTCCTCTGCCATAGCAGCATCCAACAAGTCCCGGACAAGGAGACGGTTTGAGTCATGATTCCCTTCACACACAGCTTGAACACTACCGTTGAATATGAACATTTTAAATGAAAAGCACCGCTGGTATCAGGTGTCATGGGAAAACTCACTTGCTTAGTGTACAAGGTGACTTTCTCCTGTGCTTCTGGAAGAAGCTCAATGTCACTTGCCCCGTAGATTTGCTGTGCAATAATCCTGATCTTATCTACAACAGGGAGCTAGAGAAAAAAAGAGAGGAAGGACAGTGTGGCCAAACTACAAAGAGCTGTAACATCGCAGCAGCTTCATGCTCCTTCGTAGGTGTTGCACAATGCCCACCTGCAGATACAAGAGCTATTCCCATTTTGCTGTAGAACAAAACTGTATGGTAATTTGCGGGTTTTCAGAACAGGTTATATTTATCTCGTTGCAGTTGTTTCTCTTAGTAAGAGCGCAAAATTAGTTTACTACGGTCAGAAACAAAAAGATACACAACAGTATTTCTTATAAGCTGTGCTTGCATGTTAATTACCCCTGCTGCAGGAGAGACACCTTTATTCTTTCTCAAGTCAAAGTCAAAAAGCGTACAAAAATAATTTGAGGGAATACAAGTTAATGTTTCAATAAAAGCACAAATAAAACAGGTTAAAGAAGAAAAATTGAAAGCATCTGTTAAAGAGCTAAAATAGATATAACAACATAGCTCTGTACCTCATTAGGTTCTTGAATAGGTGCTTGCTATTAAAGGAGGATTCTGGCCATAACCTGGGTGACAGTGACTTCATTAGCTCCAAGTCATCTGTCAAATTTGCTTAAGTAAAAATTCATTAGAAATACACATACACACTCTCTTCTACCCCGACCTCTAGTGTGACTCCATAAGCCTTCCTTGCACAGAAAAAAAGAAAAAAAAAAGTTAAAAATGGACAAATTCTATTCCATAGCCTGTTGTATAGATTCCCATCCTGAGCAACAAGTGCATCCAGAAGCTCTGTGGTAAGCTGACAGGTTTGGTCAGGCTTGTTCCAGTCCATGCTCCGATAGGAACGCACGTGTCAAGTTCAAGAAGTAAGCTTTTCCCTATCCTAGAACATGGCTGCCACAGTAGAAACCTGCTTGTGATCTCTAGCAGAGCCACAGCAGCATGTTCCAGTGTCAAAAGTAAACAGTATATCACTTGGATAGTCAAAACAACAAGAAATTACTAACTAGGTCTTTGAGACCGGTGGAATAAATGTCGTGTTCTAAGAGCAAATTTCTTCTCCGATTCTCAGAGCTGCCTTTCAGCCAGCCTTCAGCACCTCAAGCTAGTGAAACCAAGTGATCTCCACCTTACAGACAAAGTAATACTGCAAGTCCTTACCTCCACATTATAGAGGAACCTGAAGTTGCTGGGTGCCTGTGATGCTCTCTGAACAGCTCGGGCCAGTGCTACCGCTCCTTTGCCTCCCTCTGCCCAGTGAGTGCACTCCACAGCATCGAACGCCCCCGCTTCCTTTGCCATTTGTGCTACAAGGGCCAGTTCAGCCTTTGTATCTGTTCTGCGAGGAGAAAAGTTTGTGCGTTTGTACCAGAATGCAGACACAGTAAATGAACCGTTTGTTCTAACCATTTTTTACTCTTGCTGACACCATCCAAAAGCTGCCTAACGAAACCACCGAACCCAGCCATCAGGAAGCTGCTGAGGGGCTGTGCACCACAGCCTGCTCTTGGTGAAGGACGCTACTCCGCAGAGGAACAGACAGCAGCAGGGAGCTCTGGAAGTACATGCAGAAACCCATGACTACTGACGGAGCAGCATTCCAGAGTTGATGTTGTATCTGTCCTGCATCAGCAACATTACTCTTGTTTTCAGAAGCAAACGCAAAAAGGCGTTAGCATTGCTGATTTAGAGATGCTATATGATGCTAAAAAGCGTAACTTCTCTAAATCAACCAATATGCATTTAGTTCAGATGACGAATCCTTAGCTGGCTACTCTGCTTCAACTGGCATCAGCTTTAACGCACACCCGTTCAAAGCCCTTCTGCTTGCACAAAAGGACCACACACGGATTCTATTTCCTGTGCAGTACAATGTGCAGAGCTCAACATACTTCTGAGTGGCACATAATTATTCCATACAGCAGACCACTGAACACAGTGTGGTCACAGGCACCTCACCATCTAGTAAGAGCTTAGATTCCACATCATCACAGGCACCTTTTGTCCACAGTAATTTGGCCAGTCAGGGTCTCAGTGATGGCAGATAATAGTCACTGATCATAAAATCCTAAGCTAATTTAAACTAAGGAACGCATTTGAAATTACTAAGCAGAGCTCCTCTATTTATTCGGCATCTTCCAGCAATGCAAAGTGCTGCAAACAATACATAGACATTACTGAAAACAAGAGTTTGTGTTAAATGTAGCATATGAAGTGCTTCCGCGTCCCAGCTCACTTACTTGAAAGCATTGACAGCCACTATCACCGGGACACCAAACACCCGCGCATTTTGGATTTGCTTGTTGAGGTTACTGCAGCCTTTTGCCAACAGTTGAAGATTCTGTGAAGAAGAAAGCAAGCAGGACGCACGTTTTAGCGGAGGCAGTGAAGCTTTTGTTCCAAATCCACTACGTCCACAGCCAGCGATCAAAATGTCAAAACGAGAAGGAAACTACAAAGGCTGCTTTCTGAACAGTCCAGACCAGTGCGTGGGCTTGGATGGAAGACAGGAAGAGGAATGACTAGTTCTAACGATCATTGGTTTCAGCTGCCAAGCCAAGGTAAGATAAATCACTTTTTACAGTTTTTTTTGTTATTCTTAGTAAGTTAATACCCGCGCTCATTAAGTCTCCACAGTAAAGCCTCGTTTCCCTCTCTGACACATTCCTCTTTATGTATGAAATACCATCAGCAGTGAATTTCATGACACTTGTTTGAAGTCCCATGGCAAGAGCTTTTGGTTTATGCACATTTACATTTTGCAGCATCAGAGACTATTCATGGAAATTCAGACTTTTCATCCCTTCCTATGCAAAGGATAATATATACAGAAATGGAATCTCTACAAATGAAAAAGCTGCAGCAATGTGAAGAGAGCCAGACCAATTGTCCACGTGTACATAACCACCCAAGACACAAGGACAGAAGCCGAGACCTTGGTTAACTTTCCTTTCTGCTTGCAAAGGAGGAGAGGGAAATAAAACCAGAAACTGCTGCTGCTAAGAAGAGAGTAATTAGAAAGGCACTCTGAATATTTTCAGAGACAATATTTAACCCAAGAAATTACTCCATACTGAGAGGGTCCGGGGACACAGAATAGATATTACTATCAAAAAATGAGCTCACAGACAATTGCATGAGTTCAGGAGAAACAAAAAGGCTCTGAACACTGGCTAGGTCAAGGACAATAAATGCAGAGCCAAAGTAACATCATTTAAAAAAAAAAAACAAAACAAAACAATGAAAGAACAACATTACAGCTTGTATGAGGAAGCATTTCCCTGGCAGCTAAAGGAATGACACACACTAGCTACCCAGGGGTGCACCGCATGACAATATCATGTCATGACTGCAGTTAGTTGGTCAACTGTCACAAAAGCAAAAGAAGGTTACCTCTTCCGTATACTCCTTCGGTAAAGGTACCCCAGCAGTGACCTGAGAAAAAAAAGGAAAAACAAAAAAAGAAGATTTTTATCCGTGACAGCAATTCGTACTTGATTCTTATTAAATGGCATCACGATACATCATTCTATTCCAGGCTGATCTTTTTTCTAAGAAATAACTGGATCAGAATAACAGTAACAGCCCCTCATGCCTAAAGAAAACCTTGCCTAATACTTACTGCAGGCCCTCCTCCATGCATTTTCAGAGCTCGGACCGTAGCAACCAACACCACCACATGAGGCCGGAGACCAGAATAGCGGCACTTAATGTTAAAGAATTTCTCCATGCCTATGTCTGCACCAAATCCTGCTTCTGTAACTAGAGTAGGAATTAAAAGAAAAGAAACCTGTGAGAGGTTGTTGGGTGGAAAAATCATGTTGTGATTATATAAACCAGAAGCTTCTTCCAAGACAAAAAAAACCCCAAACACAGTCATGATAGAAAAAAGGCAGATCCCTCCCTACAGAACAAACAAAAAGCAAAGAAAAAAACCTACCCCACACACTTACCAACAAATCCCTCTTTACCCACAAGCTTCAGTGCTATTTTGTCTGCCAACACTGAAGAATTCCCATGTGCAATATTGGCAAAAGGTCCAGCATGAACAAACACTGGTGTTCCCTAGAAAACGGAGGGTGTGGGAGACAGAGAGAGAAAAATCAGAGGGTACAATTTAGCAAATCTGCAGCATTTCCAGAGCTAAGTACTATGGTACCTGAAGGTAAAGAAAAACGCTTTTAGAAGACAGGTCTTAAAGCCTTCTGATCAAACATTTGTTATCAGTAATAAAGACTACAGGGCAAACAGAATTATAATAATCTGCACAAGTGGAGATATTAATCCGCTTAGGAAAAGGATGGCTAAATCCCAGCAACTCTTTGCCATTCTCCTGCATCCACACTATTTAGATTCCCAAAACACTTCCTGCATTAAAGACAACAGAACAGAGACACAGTAAAGTTTAGTGCATTTCCTCGGGGTCATCCCACATGCCAATGGCAGACCTAGAAAGAAGGTAGCCTTCTCCCCTAGCCCCGAACCTTAAGTAGGAAGCCACAGTAACTCTCCGACTCAAAGCCAAGTAAGCCCACAGTAATTGTGACGAATGAACTAGAACAGTTGCTTCTTGGCCCTGAGAACAAACATATAGCCAAGTCATCTGTACTCACCTCTAGTGTTTGCATGAGATTTGGCTTAATAGCATCTTTCATCAAGACAGCCAGAGCACCAGTCACTCCCTAAAACAAAAAGGAGCCATCAGTTTCCAGATGTACGGAGACTTTGAGACAGGTCCTACACAGTGTCGAGGCTCTGCTTTTGTCCTGGTGACCTTTCAGGACCAGAACCAGCAGTTGCTCCAGATATAACTAACCCTAGTGAGGCAGAATATGACCTCCACATCCTTGTAAGAGGATGTGTGATTTCTGCGTGGTGCGGCCTCTTGGTTGGCAGGCACCTTGCTTGGCCATCACTTTGTAGTGAAGGCATAAAGAACAACCGCTGTTTCACTGCTATAGCAAGGTTAGTAACACAACAGCAGTGAGAGGGTAACTCTTAGGTGTGTATGGTTTCCTGTAGACCATTCAGTGGCTCAAAGCTGGGAGTTTTTGAGAATAGTTGTTATACATGTTCAAACACTAGACCACACTCATCACCCTGGTACGCATCTCAACTGTAGCATAACTGTCTTTTCTTTTGTGGTACCTAAACATACTAAGGAGTTTGAAGTTATGCCTATGTCAATGTTCTTGGGTTTTGTAGGCAGATTTGTCTTGGACTTTTTGCCTTCCTCACTTCAGCAACTCAGCTCTATATACTGGCCTTAAAAATGCCATAAAAAGCTGCTGCATGCTGGCCGAGTGTCTCGTGCAGGAATAACTTTTAAAGTGAACCTCTGTGCTCATGAGCAAGACCAGGCTGACACCATGAAAGGCCAACGCTGGAGCCCATGTTTCCTCTGAGGTGCAGCAATATACCCGGCTTCAATTCTGCTTCCTGCAAACTGAAAGCTTGTGCTCTGGGAAAAGAAAATGGGGGTCTGGTCATCCTTGTGACTGACACGGTACACTAGAAACCAAACCAGCTGTTACCCAGCACTTGCAAAAATAACTAGAATTGCTATCACGGGTACCGAGCCAAACATTCACAGCAGTTAGGAAAACCTTGAACCATGATTTCTTTCTCTTCCTTTTTAATTTCAATTGGATTGCAGCACTCAATCATACAAAAGATTTTTTTTTT
>KZ506607.1:35920-69256 GCA_002844005.1 Limosa lapponica baueri
ATGATCTCCAGAGGTCCCTTCCAACCCCATGGGATTCTGTGACCCAGACAACTTATTGTGCTAGTCTGATCTCTGTAATCACCATGTTTCTGTCTGTGTGAGGAGGATGTGACACAGTCCGAACAATGCAAGCCAATGGCCACCATCAGCACAAAAGTATAACACTCAAGGGAACCTGTTGGACAGGTCTGATTCCATCCTCCATTCCACAGTTGCAATAGACAAAATTAAATATAACTAGATTTTTAAAAAAAAAAAAAAAAGGTAAAAAAAAATCTTGATAGGAAAGACTTCTGTCACCTGGACTCCACAAAAAAAACCCCAAAGCAACTCCCTACCAAGCACCATCTGCCTTCTCTGCTGATGGGCAGCAGGAGAGACTCCTGTTTTCCAGAACGGGACTTAACTCAGGTACTTAAGGTTAAACTGGCAGCGTGCTAGCAGTAGGAATTAAAATCTCAAAGCTGCCTACAGAACTTTGTCAAATGCCCTCCCTCATTCCTAACAAATGTCTCAGGTAAGGACATTTACAGATAAATGGTTTCCAACCTAGCCCCTTTCCTGCTAGGCCAAAGTCAAGTCATGTTGCTAGTCTACTGTTTCTAAGGCTTATCGTGGGAGGAAGTAAAAAAACCCCCAAACTCAAACACACAAGAAAACAAAAAAACCCCACAGCAAGACAGCAAGAGACGGGTAAGCCACAGTGCTGAGTTCCACCTTGCTGGAAACACCAGGCAGGATACTCTCCCTGTGGATTCTTCCATCCCACTGGATAGGTTCATTCAGAAAATGCAAGACAAACCTCATTAACACCACATCATGTGAATTTGTAACACTCTTGTCTTTTGCAAAGCAGGCTGTGAAAAATCTACTGTACAGGACGGCAGCAAGCACCATTATCATATCTTTATTGACTAGCGCAACAGTCCTGAGCCTGTTCTCTGTCTTGAGGGTGCGTGGCAGGGCACAGTTCACACACACAGCTCAATTCCCCTTTCCTTCTCTGAACAGGGTTGCCACCGTCAAAGGATTTATTGGAAGAAGTGTCTGGGGCACAGGCTGCTCTCCTGAGAGCACGCTGAAGCATTGTTTGGGAGAGTGCTATTTGACATACTCCACAAACACACCAATAACTATCGTATGGACAGCTGCAAGACAGCGCTGCGGCTTGCAACTGCTGCTTAGGACAGCTTTAATTACTGTTAATAGACATCACCAGTGCTACTACATTCAGCATTTAATACAGTGGAAACAGAGGATTTGTCTTCCTCACCAAAGGCTGCCTTATGGAGACCTTGCCCTTTTTACAAAGGATTTGGCTTTTATAGCTTTCACGGTCTCCCAGAATAAGATACTTCATCCTCTGTAATTAAATTTGAACGAGGCTTTGTTCCTGCTCAATATTTTCCCCACTTCAGGGAGCCTGAGAAACAGGATGGCCAGCAGTATGCATTTTGAGTTCTTCCAATTCGTAAATATGCTTTTTATCTAGAAGCCACCACATATTTCCCCATCAATTCCTCTGGTGGTAGCTTCAACTTGACACACAGCACATCACACAGGACCGCTTGTCCCTGCTCAGGTCACATGCACACACACACACACACCATCTCTGGGTAAGGTGCTAGCCACACTAAAGTAAAAAAAAAAAAAAAAACTTTACTAACTCCAGGGGCTAAGATTTAAAAAAAAAAAAAAAAAAACTTTACTAACTCCAGGGGCTAAGATTTCATCTTTAATCTTCTACAAGCTAAGGTGTTTCTGTACCGAACTGTCTCTATGCTTTTCAACCCAAGGACTTTCAGAAGTAATAGGAAAAAGTTAGCATTTAAGAACTGAATGACTGTCTTACAAGGTCATCTGCTGTAACTGGTTCTCCTCTCTTGCTGGAAGCTACTACCATTCTGCCCAGTCGCTTTTTCATATCATCCAACCCATCCGAGAGTGCTAGAACTGCCATGATTTCACTGCTCACCGTGATGTCAAACTGAGCCTGCAAGAAATGAACAAAGAACGTGAACTCATCAAGATTTCCTAGCAGCAATCCCTACCTCCATTAAATTCTTGAAACAAGGCCAATCGTAACAAAAAAAAAAATAAAATTAAAAAATACAGACATGTAGATGTAAAAGAAATCCAAAACATTACTCTCAGAACATACTTCATTTAAGTTGGCCATTTTAAACTGGGGGGTTTTTTCTGCAAAAATTAAGTAAAAACTACTTATTCCATCACTATTACATGACTGTCTCCTGGCACATACGTTAGTGATTCATGTAAGAACACTTCACACTAACTAATTATATTTTTGAAGGCTGAGATTACTAACTCATCTGACTATTACTAAACAGTACAGTAAATGACAAAAAAAAAATTATCAGACTTTATAGGAAATGAAGGGCAGAATTCATCTGACACGAACACAGACATCTCTATTGAAGCTAAGAAGCCTAGGGACATTTCAAGTCAATAGAAAGAGGCTTTTCTGAGCACAATTCATGTGAAGTATTAATTTGACAGTTACTTAAGGGAGGAGAGAAGTCACAGCCCAGATTGCCTATTTTCCTCTATTGATTAGATAATAAAAACAGACAACAAGCTCAGACACCATGTCTAGTTTTGGCCAGGCACATCCCACCCAAAGCACCTGCAGTGGTGAAGATCAGCCACTGCCATGCATCATATTTAGAGAGAGCACTTGTGTAACACTGTTATTATGCCACGGTCATCCTAGTTTGGGAAGTCAACATTCAGGAAAGATCTAGGAAGGGGGGAACAGACATAGAACTAAACACTGCACTGGTAGAAAATTTAACTGTTTGGTTGAAGGGATTTTCTGCTTTCTCTTTACTGGTTAAAGATGGAAAGATCTGGAGTCACAGGAACTTGCTCTAGGCCCACATTTTTCAAAGTACTTTTTAAAACATCCAAGAAAAGGGAACAATTACCGTTCGTGAGAAGCCTTTTTCTGTTGGAGACTGTCCAATAGTAATTTTCCTGAGGAACCTGTCATTTGTATCCAGTACTGCAAGGAACGCAGAGAGAAAGACGGGAGAGAAGTCACATTGCAAGTCCCAAGTCACATCTGTGCCCCATTACAAACACTCAGCTAGATCACCTATGAAGAGAGGGTGGCAGTCTGAGATACCATCCTCTCCTGAAGAATGGCAAGTGCTACTCAACGGGATCCTCCCCCAAAACTGAACTGCAACAAAATTAAGATGCCCACAGCCACACGCAGACCCTGCGCTGCATCCAGAGGGAGCCTACCTCCTTCTGCAGGCATTAACCACAAGCCCAAAGCCTCTCTGAAAAGCAGAGCTGCTACTATTATTCCAATTGCTCTTTCACTATCATTAGTCAATGTGAAATCAGGAAATTATTACGGCCTAAAAAGAAATAAAATCGTAATTATAGGTTAAGTGATAAAATGGCCAGATTCTACCATTCAGTGAGAGTAGTTTCACACAGCCCCATTAACCCAAATTACCTTGGAAACAGAAACTATCAAATACTGGCTTAAATTTGCTGTTTCTTACTATTGGCTTTAAAAATTCTAAGTATTTTATAAAATATTTCCCATGAGACAGACTACTTTAGCCCCATTACAGGGTATGAAGCACATTTTGGAGAACACATTTCACACTGTATTTTAATAAAAAGAAGGAAAAGCAATACTCTTGGGGTTTAAATCAGAAAAAAAAAAAAAGAAAAAAGTCTTAATTTGAAATTTCTCTTGCTAGTGAAATATTAAATCTGCCAGACCAGAGATTGATCATACCTTCAGGTATCTTTAAAAACCTTTTAAAAATCCAGCCTTTATTTGCTGTCAGTCCCCAACAGAGCAAGTGGGCAGATTAAAATGGGATTTAATCCCAGAGCAGAACCCTCCCCTTGCTCGGAGCTTTCTCAGTCAGGTAAAAAGGCTACAGTTGCCAAACTCAGCTTTCTCAGTGACTGACAAATCCAGAAACACAAACTTGCACCAATTAGTGAAGTCCCAGTCTTTGTGAATTTAGAGCAGATTCCATGCCCTGCGTCAGACCTTTTAGAAATGAGATCCCAGTTGCAGGCATCTGTCACACCACTCAGGAGAGGACAGCCCTGCCCTCTTTCCCAGGAGATAAAGTTCCTGCTGCACTCGCAAACCCCTCTTTTGACACGTTTTGCTTCTTGATATAATTCTTTCATTTAATGGCTCTTGTACCTCTTTGCCACGTTATGGTGCCTGGGTCAATGTCCAGTCTCACAAATAAGTTCACTTCTTCCTTTGTCAAAGCCATAGGGTCTGTTTTGTTAATGCCCAATTTCTACGGGAGGAAAGAACAAATAAAAATTAAAAAAAAAAATATAATGGAAGAACAAATAAAAATTTAAAAAAAAAAAAAGAAAGGATTCACAGAAATGAACCTTTCACTAGAGCAATGAACCTTTGGCAGCAGCATCTGCATATTCGGGAAGAAGAAGGGGCTGCCTTTTTGGTGCCCCTTCTCCTAGACCCCAGAAGAAGGCAAGATGATCCATTATCAGTGTGTAGGTGGGAGCAGAGCTTGCTGCTGGCCGGCGAGTAAAAGGCAAGGCAGACAGAACTCATTAGGGCAGGTTGTCACCAGGCTTTGTGCAAGGCACCTACAGGAAGAGTTAAGAGCGAAAGCTCTGCAGCTTCTTACAAGCCTTGTTCTAATCATTAGTCTCACGTGCTTCCATCCATTTCTCATTAGTTTGCCGAGGGTCAGTGCACACAGCCACACGTATTTAAAGACGCTGCTTTCAGCATGCTGTGTTAAGCAGCACAAAGGAGGAATTAAACCATTCAGTCACAAGGCTGTCAGCAGCCCAGAAAGCAGATCTTGAGCATACTGAGAGGATGGGCAGTTTGCCAAGTTGCTTAATTGAGAGAAGAATTATCTCAAGAAGCCTGATACAAGTGCAAGCTTAGGAATGAGGAAAACGATTGAGCTGATTTATGAACGAGCAAGCTTTTTTTAATTAACTAGACAGCTAAGTCGTATTTTTCTCCAGAAGAACAGCAGGGAAGAAGAAAGTCTGTTTTCTTCCTCTTCAATCACATCATTTAGAAAAATAAATACATAAACAAAAAATAAAAATAAAGACACTCTTTCTGGAATATTAGCATCCCATTCACATCTCGACATTTAAGAGGAGTGGTTAGGGTAGAGGTCCCTCAACAGTCCCTCAGGAACACCAAGCAATATGACATAGCTTCTTTGCTCAGCAGTGGAAGCAAACCACACACTCTTCAATGGTTGAGACTTTATAGTCAATTAATAAATGAGAGTTTTAGCTTCCTAAGTATACTGTCTGACTATTGTTTCTGACCTCCAAATGGGCAACTGATCCAGCCAGAATATTGTACAAACAGGTTTGTACTTTGAGCTTAGCAAGCCCCAGGCTGTCCTCCTAGCCAGAAGGTCCAAGCCCAGTGTAAAACTATTCCTCTGTTAATCCTCATTTTTGCAGGGGCCAGGGACACATGCTAGTTCACATTAATTTCTGAGGATCAGAGGAGCTGTGATCTGCTCAGGGACTGCCACACGATGACAGGGCTACTCATTTAACTGGAAATTCTTTTTTCTGGGGAGAGGAGGAGTGGGCAATGTAGGGGACAGGTATTTTTTTTCCATTTTCCCCTGTTTGCTCAATCTGGATAAGATGAAAAAGTCTCGTATGTCCTCGTTTTGCTGAATCTTATAAATTGCCTTTTTTTGTGCTGCATTATCTATATAGGATCACATGGGAACTATCAATCTCTAGCTGTAACTGGGTGTAAGGAACAGAAAGTGATTCTGGTCCTTTCTTAAACTGCATTAAGAACACTGAATTGACATTATTAATAAAGGGCACTAATCCCACTGTGTTACTCATACAGCATATCATAAAGAGAATTACATCAATGATTCTTCCCCTTGGGGCTGCATCTCACTGTTTTCTGCGCTGTATGAAAAGCTACCACACTTTTGCCTACTTTATGAGAAAAATAAATGCCAGTAGAACAACCTCCAGGACAACATGAGGGTTTTTGTAACTTTTCTTTGCCTATATAAGGGATGAGCAAGTGGAGCAGAACCAGAAACCAACGTGAAACCAGTGAACTTACCTGTAGTCTTCGGATCTGAATGTCTGAGAACTTCCTAACACCACTGACAGAAGGCACCAAGCGGTTGTAGAGAGCCTTGTAGAATGAAACAGGTAGGTAGTTAGCACTGCTGGCACACCCAGAACATCTTGGCCAAAGTGGGCCAGGCCCAAATACCTCATGAGAAAGTATCATACCTGGTCAGTCTGAGTTAGTTCATGGAATATACGTGTGTCAACAGCAGCAGCGACCAGGTTGTTGGCTGCAGTGATAGCATGGATGTCACCAGTGAGGTGAAGGTTAAACTAGAGGACATAAACCATATCAGTTACCTCATCCTGCTGCAATTTTCATTTATTTCAATTCATTGTAGACAGATGGAAAGAGAAGTATTAATAGCAAAGTTAAAGTGGGTGAGGGTGGAGGGGGAGAGATTGCTCAGTGCAGTATGTGGAAGAGAGGAAAGAATTTCTCTAAAACAGAAAAATGCCTCCCCCACATTTATGTCATTTTATAAACTTCCAGAACGAAGCTTCCAAATACAGTCTTTTTTTTTTTTTCAGGACAACAGTGCTCACGCGTTCCTTGACACCTGAAAAGATCAGAGCACGGCACATCTGCATTGCTCCTCCTTCACCTTCTGACCCACTCTCGTTATTTGCACAACAGGTTTCACACACACATTAACCGAAGCTGCTGCTGCTCCCATGAAGGTATCTGAGCTAAACTGAAACCAGCAACCTTGTGTAGTGCTAGCAGGAGAGCTGTGGTTGCACAGAGCTCTGCAGAAGCTAACCGCTCAAACACGCAGTATCGTAGGCAGAACTTGTAGACCACGTACTACACAGTGACACTGCTAGTAGTTTTCTTGGTTCTATCTCATTAAAAGATAGTTTGAGTGGGCTTGTCTACACGAGTTATCTGGCTGCACCACAGCTATACTGACTTGGGAAGACTTGGGATATACAGCTTACGTGACAAACTTGCGTTATGCCAGTGGAGTAAAAGATGTGGTTAAAACAATCCTTTTCCTCTGTAGCAGAGCAGCAAAGGAGGAAGATGAAAAGGGGACATTAGAAAAGGTGGTATGACAGAGGATCTTACGGTACTACCTTACTGGAGCCTTGCTACCGTGGTCTTAAAAACCAGAGAGCTAAAAGCAGAATGGAGGTAGTCACATACTGATTATAAATCCTAATTAGCAAATGCTAATTGTTGCCTCCTTCTACATACACGCAACAAGAAGCAATTACTACCACCCTGGTTCTGCAGTATGAACTCAAAAGTTTTTCACTTGCTAATCTTTTCCTAGGATGAAAGCTTCATGCAGAAATATCCAATGATGTATCAAGGTCATTACTGTAACCAGTGGCTCCAGATACTTTGATTTTAGGAGACAAGCATTGATTAAAACACTCCCACAAAACTATATGTATTTATACCTCCATGGGTCATACTTAAAGGAAGTCCTTTCAGCCAGTTTGGTTCCAAAAGCAGGGCTGTTTCCCACTGTTGCACACAGTCAAGTATTTTGGCTCTTCCTATTAACACTCCCAAACAGGAGGAGATTATTTTTCCTGTCACATCTATCATTCACACATGTTCTTGGCACTTAACTAAATCAATATTCTGCCTCCTTAACATTTTTGTCTTTTATGGATTTGCTGCATCAATTGGAACGAACAGCCCTTTTGATCATTTCTGCTTTTCTTCCTAGAATTGCCCCGTGCCAATCCAAAGTGCACAAGACAAAGGTAGAATTATACAGGCAATTACTTTGAGAGTTGAGAAGCACGAGAGCACGTGCTACACGTGCCTTTCAATTCCCTACCCCCAAACACAGGATTTTACTTGTTGCCAAGTCACGTCAGAAATATGCTGCAGTGCCAGTCCCCCACACGCTGAGGTCTTGGCATTACTGATTCCCAACTTCCCTTTTCCCATTTCATGTTAGTAATCTAAAACACAAGTACACCAAAATAGCTCACAGAAAGTTGGTGACCACCACTGCTGACAGAACTACTTAATAATCTTCCAAAACTTAAGTTGTTATCATCATTATTTCAGTACTGGGAAAAAGAGGCACAGGATGTACTTTGCTCAAGGGTATGCAGCAATTCAAAAGTAGAGAAGGTGAGGGAACAGAAGAACTGGGAATTCCGAGTTCTATGAAGTTCCCTGACCATTCAGGCACTCTTCCAAAACAACCAAAGATATTTTTTTGGGGGAAAAAAAAAAAAAAAGCTTTGCTGAAACCAAGCATCCAGTTCTTGGGAGTGCTACACCGGGCCATAAACAAAAAAGATTTCCTAAGTTGTCCGAGTGCAGTATCTCTTAGAGGTCTGTGAGCTACGGGTACAATGAAGCTTTGTATAAAGAATTACCTCTTCCATAGGGATAACTTGACAATAGCCACCACCTGCAGCTCCACCTACAGAGAAACAATAGTCAAATCATGCAAATAAAGGTCTCTATAGCCCGGACTGGTATCACATGTGTTTGATTAATGGCTTTAAGAAGGCAGTTACTGCCTAGCAGCTGAGTTTAAATCCCACCACAGCACTTGAAGATAACACTGAAGAACTTATCCAATGTTTCCCGTTCTTATAAGAAATGCAATTGTAACTGTCAGTTATGTAAAACTACAATGCAGCAGAATAAAATCTCTGAATGCCATATTTCCCCATTAGCCCTACTGCAAGCAACAGAACAGCTCATACCTTTTATACCAAAGGTTGGCCCCTGAGAAGGCTGACGAAGACAGGCAAAGACATTCTGGTGAAGGTGTGCTCCTAAGGCTTGAACAAGACCAACAGTAGTGGTGCTCTTCCCCTCTCCCAGGGGAGTAGGAGTTATCCTGCAGTGAAAAAGCAGGACAGACACAATGATACCCTTGCAGTGGGCGAGACTCAAAACACCAGGACAAAACAGTCACCCAGTGAGTGCAGTTATGAAATTCTGGATTGGCTCAGACTTCAGGTAATCTTCACCAGTTTGAAACTGGAACGAGATTGGCAAGTTATCACATTAACTGCCAAAGACTTGCTAGTTACTGTTGAAGGCAGGCTACTAGACTAGAACTCTGCCTATGATCCAGTCTGCCCTCGATAACCCTGATGTGCAGAGCACAGCAATTTATCAAGGGAGAGAAACGTTAAACTACATTCCCACTATTTGCCACAAGAGAGAAATCTATTTCCCAAACCACTAGACTTTCACAGTGTGATTTACTAAAACCCAGAGGCACCCCATACAGTCACTTTACCAAAAGAATACACAACAACAAGCCACACTAATAAAATTTCTTTTCACCTGGACACAAGGCAAGTGATGCCTCAGTTAAGGAAGTACCTACCCAGTAACAACAACGTATTTGCCATCTGGCTGGTTCTTCAGCCGTTTCAGAGCTGACAGATGAACCTTGGCTTTAGTCTGGCCGTAGAGCTCCACCTCATCAGGGAACAGGCCAACTTCTTTTGCAACTTGATCAATGGGCTTGGGTATACAAGACTGCGATATTTCAATATCACTTAAAGAAAGAGAGCAAGGTCAATTTATAAGTCAAAGGCTTGTCACAGATTCTCCGCTTCTGGGTGGGATAAGCAACAAACACTCTGTGTTTTAAATATTTTAACCCATCATAGTTAAGTGAACCAATCCCACCAATATTAGCTACACTAGAATAGACACACCCTCAGAGTTTACTTTTTGAAAAAAACAAACCAAAAAAAGAAATAAACCAACAAAAAACTCCAACCAACACCCCCAGCCTCCAATCCGAGAATGCCTTTTTGTAGGCAATGCCTTATGCTCCCTTGTGGTATTTTGTATATTTCTGAACTGGTCTGTGGGGACTTGACACTAACAACTAGTACTCCAAGATGCTAGGTTTTTGCCATGTCAGACTGAAAATTTTCCAAAATACAAGTGTCTTGCCATTTGCTGAATCAGCAACTGCCTATCTGGCCTAAAGAATCCATGGAAGTCCATGTTTACACCTTAGTATTCTCAGGATAACCCAAGCCTACACTTCAACATAGGTCACAGCACCACTGCAGGTTAGCTCTGCTCCCTTACGAAGGCCTTACCGTGCTTTCTCTCTACTTCTCTCCAAACTTCAATGCTAACTACAGTCTGCATACATGTATGCCCCATATTACGCAAAGCTTGGTAACAGAAGTGAATGCCATACTGCATGAATACTGACAGTGGCTTCACTTGAAAGCATTACCTCGGAACAGGCATCTTTAGGGTAAGCTGGGTATATTGGATGTTCCATTTTCCAGGCTGGAACTTCTCCAGAAAACGCTGTGCGCTCTCCACTGTGCTCTAAAATGAGCATGAGAATGCATTATAGCAACCACCACTGCAGGAACCATGCTGGATAACAAAGAGACTCAGAAAGCTTTTCCCCTCTCATCTGTCTCAGTTCAGGATTAACACAAAGTGCTTTCATTAAAGCTCATGGTTTTCTTAAAAAGAAAAAAACCCTCACCATATCTATCTGTCCATCTACCTATCTGTCTCCCAGTGTGCTGGATTTTTTGGGTTGCTCTGTGCCAGCAGGGCTCCTTAAGCAAAGCAGGAAACACAGGGAGCTGGCTTATACTATTACTATCCTGCTTTTTATCCAATCACCCTACAGACAGTTTCAGAATTACAGCCAGAGCATTGTAAGACAGGCCCATTTCTCACTGTTTTGAGAGACCACGCTCAAAAAAAAGAAAACAAACCCCAAAAAGCACCCAAAATAAGCCTCAACCAAAAAAACCCTCTGTATTAACATTACTTAAGGTCTGCCTTCTTCCTCTGTTAACTGAATCCAAATTCTTTGGACTAAAAGTTGGAAATCCTAATTCAACCCCTGTAAGAGCAATAAGGAAGCACCACTTGCTTTGGTTGTGTGCTGATGGTCAGCAGCTACATATCCCAAAGGCAAACATAGAGGAGATGATCTGCAGTCTCACGACCTGCCCACGTACCTGCATTAACATGGCCACAGTCATAGGCCCAACGCCACCAGGAACCGGGGTGATGTAGGAAGCTTTTTCCTTTGCTGTATTGTAAGCCACATCTCCTACAACTCTTTTTCCACTGGCCTTTGTGCTGTCTGGGGATTTAAGAAGAAAAGTGAGTTACATATCACAACCAACAGAGGAGGCAGCATTGACTGAAGCTGAAGTCTTTTCCTCTGTTGGGAGTACATAAAACAGAAGCTGAGTACCCAGGAAGCTGTGAAGAAAGATGAAAAGTTAAAACAAAGTCGCAGAATGAAGCTGTTTTCATCATACTTCACTGGGAGAGCGCCAACAGCTCATGCAACCTATCTTCCCATTAAGCGCCATTTATCCTCAGCCAAACAGATCTCCCCTTTCCTTGAAGATGCAAGTATTTCCTCAGTGGCAAGCGGCCCACAGGGCAGCCTGAAGATGACTCCCAAACAAATGCAGGGGGGGATCAAAATACAGACCAAGTCTTAGATCTCTGCAATAATAAAACACTAACGGGACATATAATAGAGATGTCACCTGAACCATCCTCTCACAGCTCCTGCTGTGTTGCTCTGAAGGATTAGTTTCCCGTTCGAAGGGGACATAAACCAATCGTCTAAAAGAAGTGAGAGAATAAACATGGTCGACTTGTTCCAAAACCCCAGGTTTACATTTGCTCTGTTCGATTTTGGAGGAAATTTAGGCCTTACTACTAAATAAAATCACCTGCCTCTACAGAAACTGAAGACAGGAAATGCTAAGCTTTTCAATTATTCATTGCCACTCTAATGATGGACCGGTAAATACTGCAGTTCACAGAGATCAGAGTCTTGTCAAAGCAAACCTCACAGGTGGCTTAAGAGAGCTCCAGCAGAATAATCTCCTTTCTCTCTGGCAAAGAAAAATTGCTATATCCTGCTGCACAACATGACCTGACAATTCAGAAGCTGATATGATAGTTCTGGGGTTTTTTTTTCAGTGCTGACCTTTAAACTTACCCATAAAGAGAGAGAAAAAGACAAAACGCATTAGTGAGTTAGCACAGTCACCTAAGGAACTCGCTGATTATAAACAGAGCAAACCAAAAAAAAGGCAAATTAAAGTTTCTCCTGGAGTGGCAGATCCTCATTTCAGATATGAGGACTCCAGGGAACTTTCAAGCAGTATGAAAAACCCCAAAGACAGATTTTTATGTTGTTACATTGAAATATTATATTGGATACAGTAAGTGTATGTTTGAATAGAACACAATTAATAACTTTTAACATATATTTGGCAAAGGGGAGGAGCAGAAGAGAAACCAAACTCCCGAACAGCTGATTATGGTAAAAACAAAGAGGGAAAAAGGAGCTCCTGCCAACACTACATTTTAGCTGCACTGTTACTGACAATTACCAGCTTGGATGTTTTGCTGTGTTTGTTTTAAGCTGTGTTTAAGTTTTTTTTTCACTGAAGTTCAAAGCTTGAACAACATCACAGTGTTTCTACAGCCTCTATCAGCTTTGCTGACTGAACTGCAGACCAATGTGGCTTTCCAGCCTCAGAGATCAGTTTAATTAGGGTTGCAAAAGGCAAATAACATAATCATATTTCCTTCCAAGGACGCCAGGCAGGCTTACCACCCACCCTGGCCAGGAAGACTCCAGGCCCAAGAATGAAGAAAACAAGCGATGAATTAGGCATTCCAAACACAAACAGCTTAACCTGATACACTGACACAGTGACGAGCACAAGCCAAACCAACCCCCAGTCCCTGCCTCCGCACCCACACCTCACGCCAAGCACTGCTGAGCACAACCTAGGAGCTATTCAATACCTTTAAAATATTCTTTTGAAGGAAAGCACACATACAACACTTTCCGTCTCTTCCCATAATTTCACCTTCTCAATATTCATCATCCCACTCTTAACATAACCGAACTAGTTACCGAGAGTATCAGTGACACTACAGTCATTCCCAGTGCCTGTGTCTTCTTTGATACAGTAGGTTCTCTAGCCCGCTGGAACACGAGAGAGAGCATCCAAGGACTTTGAGATTAAAGAAGTGAAGGACATGTCTACACATATGGAATGAACAGATATAATCACAGAATCATAGAATGGTTCGGGTTGGAAGGGACCTTAAAGAACATCGAGTTCCAACCCCCCTGCCACGGGCAGGGACACCTCAACACTAGACCAGGTTGCTCAAAGCCCCATCCAGCCTGGCCTTGAACACCTCCAGGGATGGGGCAGCCACAGCTTCTCTGGGCAACCTGTTCCAGTGCCTCACCACCCTCACAGCAAAGAATTTCTTTCTGGTATCTAATCTAAATCTCCCCTCTTCCAATTTAAAACCGTTACCCCTTGTCCTGTCACGACACCTCCTGACAAAGAGTCCCTCCCCAGCTCTCCTGTAGGCTCCCTTCAGATATTGGAAGGCTGCTCTAAGGTCTCCCCAGAGCCTTCTCTTCTCCAGGCTGAACAACCCCAGCTCTCTCAGCCTGTCCTCATAGCAGAGGTGCTCCAGCCCTCTGGGCATCTTCGCGGCCCTCCACCGGACCTGTTCCAACAGGTCCATGTCCTTCCTGTGCTGAGGACTCCAGAGCTGAACACAGGGCTCCAGGTGGGGTCTCACCAGAGCAGAGTAGAGGGGTAGAATCACCTCCCTTGCCCTGCTGGCCATGCTTCTCTTGATGCAGCCCAGGACGTGGTTGGCTTTCTGGGCTGCCAGCGCACATTGCCAGCTCATGTTGAGGTTCTCATCCACCGACACCCCCAAGTCCTTCTCTTCAGGGCTGCTCTCCAGCCATTCTCTGCCCAACCTGTATTTGTGCTGGGATTGCCATGACCCAGGTGCAGGATCTTACATTTGTCCTGGTTGAACTTCATGCGGTTTGCACAAGCCCACCTCTCAAGCCTGTCCAGGTCCCTCTGGATGGCATCCCTTCCCTCCAGTGTGTCAACTGCACCACACAGCTTGGTGTCATCAGCAAACTTGCTGAGGATGCACTCAATCCCACTGTCCATGTTGCTGACAAAGACGTTAAACAGCACTGGTCCCGGTACCGACCCCTGAGAATGCCATTCAACATTGGTTTCCACTTGGACATGATTATCTCCATCCATCTCCAGAGACAGCTGCATGAGAGGCACCCTGAATGCAGTTTCTGGGCTGGAGCTAATCCACAGACGAGCACTGGGATTACCCATATGGCTTCCAAGCAAACTTGTGCCAGTGTACATCCAACTGTAACACATTTCAGGTTGATATATGACTGCAAGCACACAAGACCACACATGACCCTTACCTATAAAACATGAGAGCACCTACTTGCAGTCTGGTCTTTTTCTGGACATCATTTGGAAAGGTGTTTCATGAAGGATCCAACACAATCCGACCTTACAGTCCTGTGATGCCAGCTTGATTCCCAGCACACAAAAATATAAAGACAGCATCAAGTCAAGGCTTTCTGTATTTTTCTAGCTCCTCTGGAGTTTGAAGAGCATTGCAACACGACCCAGAGGCTGATCCTCCTTTGCTGCTCTCATACCCCACTGTTCAAGGCTCCCTGTTGGCTAGGGCTGCAAAATCCCATAGCAGAGAACTCCATTTTCCTTCACCAGGACTCATGGAGGGACATTCCAGAGACTATGCCATCTCTGGGTATACCCTCTCTGGGAAAAGGGGATGCGCTGTTCTCCCTTCATGTAGCAGAACAACTTCTACAGGCTTGGAGTAAGGCATTCAGAATATTTGCTGTACTAGCCCTCCAACTGCAGCAGTGGGGAAAGAAAGACAAATAGAACCCAGTTTGGAAAGGGAGTAAGACACACTTGTCTGCACTAATAGAGGATTCAGGAGATCCTCTCTTCCTCTCTCTTTACCTGAAGACCTGGAAGAAACTCTGCTCAGTTGTAGTACACAAGCACAAAGCCAGATGCACTTCAACTGTCTATTCTAGACTTCAAACTGGCAGCCCTGGGAGCACAGAGGTCACCCTCTGTTCAAAAGCACAACAGCTGCATCTGCATGATGCTAAATGGCTATAGCTTTTAACTCCAACTTGGCAAGTCTGCATGAACTTAATGTACTGACATGTCAAATCACATTGGGATTTGCTTGTACAGGACACCTCAATGTGCAAAGTATAGGCACATCCAGAGATTGCAGTGTCCTCCAGCTGCAACTCACATGTACATCTAGAAGGGACCCAGCTGGGTGCACTTACAGCTATGGTAAGATGTATGGCAACTGTGCTGTTTCTCCCCCTGCCACATTCAAAGCACCATCATGGTTACAGCTAGCAGCAATAGTCTATCCGTACAGTGATGTTGCTGGAGAAGCTGGCAAACTAGCTGCTGTTCTTCCCGTAGCATTGCAATTCCCACAATTCTGGCACTGATTTCCCATAAGATTAATACGAAAACTTTTTCGCAACTTATCAGAAAGAAAAAGAGAGGCAGGAGAACTCAGCAGCTTCAGAAAACCATAGGGGAAAAAAAAAGTCTGTGGCATCCATCATTTTGAAATCTGACAATTTCCATGGTACTCTATCAAGCCCCGATTGCCGAGTCTCACAACGCCACTAATCACATTGCCATGCGACGCTGACTAGGCTGGGTGTACGAGAAGCTCAGGTCTCAGCGCGCTGCCCGACGCAGGCTAATGGCAAAGGAACAGGGAACGTGCCCTCAAGAGATGCAGTTCACATCAAGCCTGAAAAAAGGTCATACCACCATACGTTAGACACACAGCGGTAGTTTTATTTGCAACATGTTAGTGGGGAAGACTCCAAGCCCATTCTGCTTCATGCAAATTAGCAGTGACCCTGTGGGTTTTGGCAAATTGCCTAAGTTTGGGTAGCTTGGCACAAACACATGAAGCAAACAGCAACAGCAGATGACTTTTTAATTACACAGAAGCCTAATGTTTTTAATGCAACTCAGTGTCATCTTTGAGGAACAAGACTGCTGAACAGAAATTTCTTTACATTCCATTAAATAATGGCAACAAAATGACTGATTAATTATGAAAACTACCTCTTAAAAGCCTTGTGGGTGTAGCACAGAGATAGTTGGATGGTGACTAATTTTCCATATCATTCAATATCTGTAATTTGGATTTAAAATGAGATGAAAACAGAGATTGCCAGACTGTCTGTTCCTCCTTTATAAAGGAAGGAGAAACTAAGTGAAACCCTACCCTAAAATCCATTATGTTCAAGCATTTTATTCTATGCCAGAGCCACTGTCACCAATACTCTTGCAGAAGATGTTTTGTTTCAAAAGAGCCATTCAAGCCTAAGAAGCTAATGTTGTGATTCAACAAATCCACAGCTATTTTAAGAGACTGCTTGCCATTTATGTATTTCAAACAGAACAGCTTAATCAGATCTAACTGCAAAGTAATGACAGCAAAGCTGCACGCTCACAAGTGACAACAGCAGCAAAACTTCACTCCGTAGCTGCGGCAAACTACATGGATGTTCTGTTGTAATATTTCCTAGGCCTCCTCCTTCCCCTGCTGATCATCAGCCTCATCGAAGGCAGAAACAAAACCACCAGTGATCTGCTTTAGGACAGTACTTCAGACCAAACTGTTTTTTAATTCTGGCATCTTCAGAGGTTGCCATCATTACCAAAGACAGACTTAAAAGAGAAAGAAGTCTGCATTGACTAGAAACACCAAGGAAACAGTATCCATGTACTTACTTAGCAACTGCATTTATATACAAATAAACACATACCCACTCTTTATACATTACCCACGCACCTGGCACATGGTTAATTCCACAGTCTATTACGATCGCGCCAGGTTTGATCCATTCGCCTTTTACCATTTCAGCTTTACCAGCTGCAACCACCAGGATATCAGCTTTACCAACCTACAAAAGAAAAAAAAAAAAAGCCAAATAAACAACTCTGTGTCACACCTGCAGTGGAAAAATGCAGAGCTGCTCCAGCTACAGTTGCAGTGAAGCTGCGTGCTCACCCATTGCCACAGGAGGGATGGAAGGGCATGGTCAGCAGTTAAAGGTAGTTAGCAGTTCCTTAGCTAGCACAAATTCCTGCAGCCAGAAATCATGGCCTATTTTCACACCCCTATCCTGAACTGTTGCTAGTCAACACTTCACAACCTCCTTTGAACTCCTCCACGATTCCCAAGTGGATCACACAGACTCCTTTTTGATAAAATTGAAGTCTTCTGCATATTCTTATCTTCCTCCCTTCAAATATCCCTGCATATTCAGCTGCTCTTTTCAATGCTAGAAATATACCCAGCACTCATCGGATGGCAGCCAAGAACAACCCCTGCACAGAACTCTAAGCAGCACTTCACTTATGGCAGCACTGCCTTGCTGTTTTTAAGTCCAGGACTATATAACATGCAATTCCAGGGAAAGCTGATTGTGATTTAGCACTAATATTTGTTCAGACAGTAAATTTGACAGATCTGATCACAAAGCTGGTGCTAGAGACTCTGACTGAAACACTGCGTCAGTTCTTGCACTGCTTCATTCACGTTTGCTTAAGAAGCTGCTATTCCTTGGGAATTTTTTCTTTTAAACTTTAAGGGAAATACACTATTTTTAAGATTTCATTAAGAATTAGCACTTCAACTGTTAATCAACCTAATGACTGTCTTATCAAGCAACTTAGCAGCATGAAGCATTGCAGTGTTTCTGATCTTCCTTGTGAGTTATATTCAAACACACCTACCCTCCTTTCAGCTTTAATACTTGCCTACAGAGCCTGGCAGTGTCGATTGCTCTACGAAATCCAAGTAGGTGGCAGCACAGCAACACACTATTTCTGTCACTCTCACTGCTAAAGAGGAAAACGGTACCAACTCCCAGTCATAAAAAATAGACTGGAAAAACATAACCTGGAGAAAACATTTGGTCTAGCATTTCCCAGCCATTAGAGCAAAAGACCACTTGGCCTTTTCAGGAAAAAACAAAACAACATATGCTGTCTTACAGGCCACTACTTGGAGATTAGGAAGGGACGATTAAATTCTCAGCACTTGGATAGAGAAAACAAAAACATTATTTTTATTGTTACAATTAAAACCCTCTAATTAAGGGCAAAAAGTAATGAGGATCCTATTCCAGCAGAAGTATTTACGCAACCATCCAATGAACAGGACTGGGAAACTGTTTCAGATGAAAGACAATCCAGACCCAATGACTTAGAACAGCAATCCACTGGGTAGTAATTTGCAGCTGGCAGCACTGGTTCCCAGTAGGTAACTCCAGACTCATGCATCTCTCCTGTCCTTACCTCCTCAGCCAGCGTTGAGGTCTTTGAATGGCAAGTGGTTACTGTTGCGTGATTCCAGAGCAGCAGGTCATGCATGGGAGCACCAACGATCTTACTGCGACCAACCACGACAGCTCTTTTCCCTGCAACCTGGATGCCTGCACCGCAAAAAGTTAGGAAAAGTAAAAATAGGTCACTGTGTGTTCCAGTACAAACTAACTCAAACGGCTCAGGAGTCTTTTTGGTCAGTTTACATCTGGCTCCGGTACTTCAGGATACTATTTTTCTTCTGGGTTGTGTGTGATCGGGAATTGGAGATGAGAGGGAGGAAGGACCACTTTAAAACTAGCTCTTTCCTGTCTGAAAAGGCAGAAATGAAATGTGGCACCTCAACAGAAGTTTCAACACGAAGCATAGCCTTGCAAGGTGCATAATTTCTCCTCTTATTAAAGACTACTGCATTCATGAATAATGGATGAAAACCTCCTTACCTGTCTGCCTGATAAGTTCCATGCATCCTTTTGGTGTACAAGGAATAAAGCAGTCTCCAAGGTCCCCTCTAGAGAGTTTCCCAGCATTGATGCTACTTAAGCTGTATTTTGACAGAATAAAGGCTAAGTAAGATTCCCAGCCTCATGATCACCATTCAAAAGAAACAAAAAAGGAAAAAAAAAAAGTTTCTTTCTGGAGTAGCTTCAGGCTCTCCAGGGGTGAAGTCAATTTACCCATCTACATCCTTCTCAGGTGCAACAGCATTGGTTATTTTTTCTGTATTGATGGGTTTATCAGAGTCAAGTGGCAGCTGCACTATAAAGCCATGAACAGCAGGGTCTCCATTCAGAGAGGCAATGCACTTGAGAACCTACAACAAGTAAAGACCAAAAATCTAATGGCTGATAAACTGAAATATGACTGACGCAAAGGAAAAAGCACAATCCTGTCTGGATTAACAGACACACAATATATGTTTAGTTTGTCCACTTAAGAATATAAGTAAGTAAAATTTTTATTTTTAGAAAAATACCTGTTAAAGTCTCTAGATTTTAAATTGCAAGTGTTCTAGTTTTCTTTCAAAAATAAAAAAAAATCTCAGCAGGCTCCAGTTCTTTTTCCATGAGTTAATATCTTACGGGCAAGCAGCCTTTTTTTATAAAATAAGAGGGCCAATGTAAGTTCATCCCTTAAGCTCAAACCCCAAATTATGTATTTTTTCCACTACTGGCTATATTACTTACGTCAGCTTCTGTTGCTGTGTTTGGCAGTTTTATGTGATTGGCACTGATCCCAATCTGCAAATGAGAATACCAACAAAATTATCTGATTTCTGAATTGACATCAGAGATTGATCTGGCTACTCTCTCAGTCCAGCCCAGGCATAGCTACACTCTGTCACATCTCCCAGCTCTATCTCCTGTTCCTGTGTCTACAGTCCTATTATTTAGAAATACCATCAGTGACAGAGAAGAAGAAAGATTAGTGTTCTGCCTACTTAGATTGGTCCATACTTCAACTGTCCTATTCAGCTTTTGTACATGAACAACATCATCTTGGCTTGACAGCATACTGTCTTGAAATGCCAGCAGAGAAGATGGCAGATATCACCTAGGGAAACAGGGACTCCTCTACGTTCCCAGCCCCGCTGTAGCACGTAATGTACCACTTGGTGACAGATGCAAGACAACTGCAGGTAAAAGACATTCAGGGAAGATAAGTGAATGGCCACAGGTCAGGAAGGAGAGAGCAGGAGCAGTTCAGGCACGTGTAATCTAGGAGACGATCGCACAAAAAGCGGCACAAACCTCTGCTGTTACCAGAGTACACCACTTGGCAAATGTCAGGTTACACACCTGTAATACTTCTTTATAACAAGGAATTCAGGCCACCATTGGTTTCTTCAATACGGGCAAAGCTTTGACAAACTATTTGATTTGCATCTGTTTTTTTCATATTCAGATTTGATCTACTGTAGGAGGGTAAAAAGAAATATTAAGAGTTTGGGCATTACCTCAGCAGCAGCCTTCAGCTTCATGTTAATGTAGAGGTTCGAATCATCCCGATTTCCAACCTAAGGAGGAAAAGACAGTTGAGTCACACTGCAGAACAGAGACCCAGTCAGAGGCTGAGATGGGCTTAACCCTTGGCTTCCTTTGAGCTACACCAAGGAGACAGAGGTATTCTTGAATAACTCTAAAACACCCTGCTAGGGGCTATAAGTAGCTGGAGCTACCAGCGAAGTGTTCTTTCAAATAAAAGGCAGCTAAAGACAAGTTATCTGATCTCATGCATGAACACTATTTACACCTGTTGAAAAGCCTAAGAAGCACAGTGCTCTCCAAAGGAAAAAATACCACCTGCCATCTCATCTGAGAAAGTTAAATCTCTAGCTAATTAACATGATCAGCAGGTGCCGATAACATCCAATTATCTGATTAAGGCTTTCAGAAAAGCTGGGCCTCTTTGACAACCAGGAATCTTAATTTTATGCACATACATGTGCCTTGAAGAGATTTCTTCCACTGCTGTTTTGTACCTCGAGAATTTTCCTGCCAAAGAAAAACCAACAAAACAAGAACAAAGTGATGCACAAAGAGAAAGCAGCACGTGGAACAAATGCCTGTAAGTTTTTGGCAGTATTAGGTGATTACAGTACAATAGCATTTCAGAAGACTGTTTGAAACATCCAGTTTCATTAAAGGTAATACTCTGTGTAACTATAACAAAATGAGGGTCAAATAAGGAAAAGCTGATAAGAAAACTCTTGCCATTCCCTGGTACTTGGTAGCTATCACTGGTTCTCCCCCAGATTACAAGTTGCAGGGGTGCCTACGTCTCCTGATCAGCCAGCATATGCTGGTTCCTCTTCCCTAGAGTCTGATAAAGGGTCTGTCTCCCCTTTAAAGCCTGCTGGATTTAGGAGAAGGTAAGCTTCATACAGGGCAGAAAAGAAGAAGAGAGCAGACACCGGGACACGTCAGCAAACAGACCGCATATATTGTGCAAAAGCCAACATTCCTGACTATGGACAAAAAATAAAAATTAACTGACTTGTTCTTTGAGCTCAGAGAACACTAGATACCTTTTAAGAAAAGAGCACATATCATGTGGGGTGCTACATACCAGAAACAGCTAATTGTCCTGACTTAATTGAAAAATACACAGTTAAGAACATCAGTATTAGGAGATGAACTCCAAGCCCAGATCGTCTGGTAGCTTACAAGTGTCATGAAGCCAAAGAGCAAACAGGTTGTAAAGGACTCTTGATACAACCCAGGATCGAAGAGAACACAGGCTAACCAAGAAAAAAATCCAGTAACACTACAAGACATCAATTCTTGAAGACAGTTTACAAGGTCAGCAGTTCAGCAACTTCTATCAAAGCATCACTCACTAAATTTTAAATAAAAGACCTTCCTCCTTTCTTCTAAGGAGAAGACACCTGAGCCCAAAATACTGAATAAGGACAGAAACCACTTCTCTAAGCAGCCATTTACTGTCCATCAGTCCTTTGTGGCCACACAGTTCCTTCCTGTTACATGACACTTGCTACTGCTAGTCACCTTCTGATCTAAGCACGAAGAGTTTCCATATATTACAGCTGCAAGCTAAAATAAAAATTAAAAATCACCTTAATTCTGCCAAGCACAGCCCAAACTTCTAAACTCCAGCACTTACACTTCTGACAGACATCACATTCAGCAATGGGATTTTGTTCCATCCCCTGCACTCAAAGTCTTCTTGTCCAAAGGTGGTTTTGGTTGTGGTTTTTTTTTTCTCCCCCTGCCCCTCCTTCTCTCTCCATGTTCTGACATAACACCAGACCAAATTCCTTAAACACCCCATTTCAAAGATTTCTGGTACAAACACATCTCTGAAAGTTGACAGGCTTTGGGGCTGACAGAAGTACATAAACTTGGGATAGAGGCAACAAGCACTGTTTCCTCTTCCTAGGCAAGAAGCCTACTTTCACCATTTCACAAACATAACACTCAGAGATCTGCAAAGGTCTGTTGAAAGAAAAAAAAACACAACAAAAAAGCCCAAATAAAAACACACACCCCACCCTCCCCAACGTTTCTGGGCCCCAGTACTTGGAGAAAAGGTATCACAGAACTGTGTTACCATCCCACGGGGAACTCTGCTCTTCTGTTCCTTATAAAATGTTATCATTGCAAGGCAGCTTTGATGGAGCCCATCAGCTCTGCGCTTACCATTGCAAAGCAACACAGATTTTCTGTAGTTGTCATTAAAGAAAACAATACCTGCAAAATTGCCAGTCCTGGTCTGAAGCCTGGAAATTTCTCTTTCATCTCAACAACTTGCTGCTTTAGTCTGTCTCTCACTTGTCTGAGGAGGGAAAGAAAACCAACAAGGTAGAAGTTAATCAAGGGGCTGAATTCTCATACATACGTGATAAGTCAGGAGTTGAAAAGATGACAGATGGGCAGATGGGCAGACATATACTTATGCCTTGAGTTCACAAGTCCCAGCAATCTCCAAACAAGATTAATGTCCATAAATCACTAAGACACTTTGAAAGTTTCAAACTTATTTAATTTTGCAAACATTTTTATTTTTTTTAATGTCCATATTGTGCTTCTTCCCCCTCCTCTTCATGGTCTCACAGGATACAAAATTAAAAAAAAAAAAGTACAAAATTTGTCATGGGAATTCCTGGGATTTCAAATGCCCTACTCAAAAGCACATCCTTTTTCCACATATACCACACCAAATCTACCTGTCTTCCACACGCACCAGTCAACACTGTCACACATGCTGGTCTGGTAAAGGATGAGGAATCTACAATGGTAAAACTCCGGAAAATAGTTAAACAGGAGGTACCTAAAGATACACCTCTTCTACAGCTGGTCAACACTATGTGTCTCTATTTCCTGCCTGCTTGGTCTAACTCAGGCTGAGTAGGCAGCAGACCCTACACCCACCTTCCTGCCACCAGTCTGCTGCTGTGCTTGCCAACATGCATGTGAAAAAACGCCCCCAGCCCAAGAGCTTCCGAACAAGGCAAAGATTTTTCCATGGGAGCAGGCAGGAGAACAGGAGGTGGACAGAGGTGAAGCAGTGAGGACGATCAGCTAAACCCTGGTACGCAGCTCAGGTCGACTCTTCACCAAAGACAAGCTTAACGATACAATTATTAAAACACAACTTTGAAATGGAAGCATGAAAGGATTCACTGATTAGTCAATCTAGTCAGATGTCAACTCATACCAGTTTATTATACAATGTTTTAGAGATAACAGGTATTCATCACTGATAGATTACCCGCAGACAGCTCAAAAGCTACTGTCACCAGCCTCGCACTCCTCTCTAATTTCTAACCGCTGTTTGGCCCCACGTGCCTGATCCTTCACCAGGGAAGGTGGTGGGGAAGAGGCCATGGTGCCAGGTCCAATGTGCTCTTTCAAATTTAAAATTCTGTCCAAAGCCTGGGTGCAGAGCCAGCGCCACTGCTCCGTCTCCTCATGGAAGGCAGTTGGGATTCAGAGAGAACTCACCAGTCGTGCCCATCTGACAGGGTCAAGGCGCTGTGGCCCTTCACTGCAAATGTAGAAGACACTCAGAGAGGCAAAAGCCAGGTAAGCAAACCTCACAGGACACTAGAAGCTTGAAAGGTCTGTCCTCCTCCATGTGATCTCCAGCCCGTGTCCCACCCACTATTCTCAAAGATGAGAAGGCGCTACCATCGCACTTAGCAAATCTACCCTGCTCCAAACACCCTACTGTTTAAAACACAGATGGTCTTCTTGTGCTCATTTACCCTCAAATCAGTATCACAAGGTCTGTGACCTCCCAAGTGGAACCAGACTTCCCAGACTGGAGGAGGTGCTGTTGGCGCCAGTTCATTAAAAAACGTGAACAGCAAGGGTATGGGGACGGAGTAAGTAACTGATGCCAGCTGGGAGGCTGCGATTCATGCCGTATCAGGAAAATCCAGGATGACAGACAGCCACTGAAGCCAACTCTACCCTGCAACTATGAGCTCCAAATCAGAAATGCCAGAGGCAAGAAGAAAGGGAAATGGGAGCAACGCATGGCTCTGCTGCAACCCAGCAGCACTGATTCCAGGAGACAGTCGCAGCTGGCCCAGCCAGAAGCAGCCTTGAGGGTATCCTAAGTCCCATCTCGGGGGAATCACACAGCCTCCTGCTATGTCCCAAAAAAATGCACCTCCCCTGCTGCCTCCTGAATCACTGAGTCAGAGCTCCGCTGCACCTGAGCAGGGAGTTCCGAGTATTTATAGGTGTTTGTGTCTGGCCAAGCTGTTCAAAGTCTCTTAAGCTTTGGTAAAAGAGGTTGTTTTCAATCTCACTTAAGAAATAGTAGTTCATAGGTCTCCTTTAGCTACCACCTCTGTAAAAGACTTGACGCTAAGACTGGCTGATGAGTTCGGAAAACAGTGTCATAGCAAGCCTTGTCCTAGCAATTCTTCACGCTGGAGTGACAAAAGTTCATCTTCTGGGTAGCAAAATCACCAGCTGTGAGCCCCTAGAGAAGGCACCAGACCTACAGCTGCAGACACAACAGGGCCTGAGCTCACAAGCCGCCCGTAACAACAGTGCAGCGGTCTCAAGGAGCGTCAGAAACCCCCTGCACGTGCTGCAGACCAGCTCTGCCAGGGAGCTAGTTCTGGGAACAGCCTCCGGTGTTCCAGTAAGGAAGGCACAGCACTGGTTTGGGGCCTGCAAACAAAAAGAAATGCAAACAAACATGAAATATATCATAATTTATGACCCAATAAAGCCCTCATAAGGGACAATCAAGTAGAAAGGGTCTCATGTCTGGGTTTTACTTT
The DNA here is from genome assembly GCA_002844005.1 of Limosa lapponica baueri. Lineage (NCBI taxonomy): Eukaryota > Metazoa > Chordata > Aves > Charadriiformes > Scolopacidae > Limosa > Limosa lapponica. Next base: position 61,065 of record KZ506607.1, read on the forward strand.
TAATCCAGTCTTCTCACTGGAGAAGAAATGAGCCCACCCAAGGGACTAGTTTTCATCTGTGAGGCAGGGCCGTGGCACGCTTTCACCTCCAGCAGCCACGACTGTTCCCATATTATTTTGCTGTCATTTTCTGGAATTAGGCATTAGCTCACTTCCCCTTCAGCTACAGAAGAAAGGTAACGCACACACAAAGCGGTGCTGCCAGCGCTGGTTTGCCTTGGGAGCCTTGAATCAAGAAATCCCTTGTCAGAGAGCCACCTAGTGTTAAGTACCACTGATCTCTAGTTACCACAAAAGCCATAGCTGCAAAGGTCTGAGAGAAAATTAAGGAAAAAAACCAAACCCAATCAAACAAAAAGAAAATCCTCGTTTTAACTCTGCAGATTTACAAATACGTTACAAAATAATCTTTGCAAGCGAGCAGCTACTTAGCGATACAGTTTGCAAAATTTTATTGTGGACTTCAGGTCTTCACAAAGATAGAAGTTCACGTTGATAAAAGAGCAACATTTTTACTAGCTGCATGAAAACGCTTTTAAATCTTCAAACATAAATTTGGAATTGTACAGGGCTGTTTCTCCAAAAGCCTTCCCTCCGAAGCTAAGACCCCTCCTGTGCCCACACGCTCTTCCACAAACAAACTCACTCACACAGCAAACAAGGGTCCAGGGTCCACACAGGGTAAGGACAGCCCATGGCTCTAAGCATACAGTGCAAAAGGCAGGTCCAAACATTGAAGGACGTGTTAGCTTTTCCTTCTCTGGACTGCAACAGTGAGCTGAATTTAAATTCATGAAGTGAATTTCCCAGAACAGCAAAGGACAAACCATGCTCCTCCAGCTCTACTGTAAATGGAGAGGGAAGCACAGCTCCCATGTCCGTGCTTCCTCACGCACACACCTACCCCATGGGATCATGTACACACAACGGCTTGAGCCGCAAGCACACACATCACCATACTGAAGATGACACTAGGCTGTGTTTCTGTCCCTTCCGTGAGTAACAGGGTCCAGACTCTATGTGAATGCTGCCAAACGTACAACCTGGCAAGTACCTCCTCAGAGACAGTGATGCTCTATAAGAGGCCTGGCCCCCAGAGAAGAGGGTTTACTTACTGCCTGGACCACAGATTCCTCAAATGTTTTAGAAACATGCATCAGAAATGCTCTTGATGTGGCCCACCAGGAATGGCCATACAAGGCTGATGGTCCTCCACAAGTCCTGCACCAGCTTGGTCAGGGCTGTTGTCCCTACAGCCATTCCTCCTTACAGCCTGCAGCTCACCTTCTTTTGCCCCCATGACAAACAAACAACTGCAGTGTGGAGAGACAAGCTTCCCTTTCTCCAAACCACCTAGGCACCGTGTCCTCGCTAGCAGGACAACTTCAAATACTTCATTTGCATTACCTTCAAATACTGTGAAGCAGCTACAGGCAAGCACACCACAAAACATCCTACTGGTACCCCAAAGAAGAGACAGAGAAGAGTCTCTCCTAGGGAGAGTCACAGGTTGGCTGTCTCAGTGGCACTGGGATGGGAAACGCCTTCGGAAAGTCTACCTGAACACTGCTGGTAATTCAGTAGATGGCTCCGGTTGAGGGAAGTCATCAATTAGACAACAGAGCTGGGAGCAGTTCACAAGTCTCCTTCCTGCCCTCTTGTCTCATGCTCCTGCACAATCCTAGCACACTGTCATCATCTCCTAGGAAAACTGCCTGTTACTTTCTACCACTTCCACACTCCCAAGGCTTTTAACCATCCTTTTGGTTGTGTCAGTTCAAATACTTGCAGGAGCACTCTTCAGGCCAGATAATTTATCATGTCCAGAACATTAATCCAAGGAGGGCCACAAAACGGCCGAGCTGAAGAAGCAATCACCTGTAGGGGACGGGACAGGCAGCATTTAAGGAACTTCTCAAATATGTCTGGCTGCCAACAGAACAACTGAGTTTAAGTTTCACTTAAAGCTGAGTCTTTAAAACTTACACAGAAGAGTTTGCCCCAAACATGAGTTACGATACCATGAACTGTCATGACCAGCTTCCCGTGCTGCAACATCAATCATACCAATCAGGTACGCACCCCAGAACAGATATCACATACAACACCCCACTATCAAGTGATCTAATCAGAGGACAATGTAAGAGAAACAGGCAAGGACTCAATCCACATTTGTGGGGCTGCAAGCACAACAGACAATACTCCAGGCCCTATCTACAATGGTCTGTCTACACAAACAGCAATATCACGATTTTCTTCTTTCCACAAAGTGGACATGGCAGTCATAGAATCATCTAGGTTGGAAGGGACCTTTTAAGATGATCAAGTCCAACTACTGACCTAACACTGACAAAAGCACCTCTAAACCATGTCCCTAAGCGCTATGTCTACCTGTCTTTTGAATACCTTCAGGGATGGCGATTCAACCCCTTCCCTGGGCAGCCCATTCCAATGCTTGATAACCCTTTCGGTGTAAAAATTTTTCCTAATATCCAATCTAAACCTCCCCTGATGCAACTTGAGGTCGTTTCCTCTTGTCCTATCACTTGTTACTTGGGAGAAGGGACCGACTGACCCCCCCTGGCTACACCCTCCTTTCAGGGAGTTGGAGAGAGCAATGAGGTCTCCCCTCAGCCTCCTTTTCTCCAGGCTGAACACCCCCAGCTCCCTCAGCCTCTCCTCATAAGACTTGCTCTCCAGACCCCTCACCAGCTTCATTGCCCTTCTCTGGACCCGCTCCAGCACCTCAGCATCTTTCTTGTAGTGAGGGGCCCAAAGCTGGACAAAACTGGACCAGTGCTGAGTACAGGGGACGATCACTGCTCTAGTCCTGCTGGTCACACTGTTCCTGACACAGGCCAGGATGCTGTTGGCCTTCTTGGCCACCTGGGCACACTGCTGGCTCATATACAGCTGGCTATCAACCAACACCTCTAGGTCCTTTTCTGTGAGGCAGCTTTCCAGCCACCCTTCCCCAAGCCAGTCCTCTACATATTCTTTCTCTTAGGACTCCTCCTTCCCATGTAACCTGGTGCTCATGTGCACAGAAAACAGCCCTGTGGCCACGTTCTCCACGAGACAGTGTTTTCTCCTAGCTTGTAATCTCTTTGGAGCAGGGTCCCATTTTTAAATTCTGTGTCTGTACAGCATCTAATACAAGGGTTTCTTGCTCATATTTGGGGATGTTTTGTGGCACTGAGCGGTACCGGACCACACAGTTGACTTTAACACATCTGCAGTGTGTCACCCTTCAGTGCATGCCTGAAATATTCTGGGTAGGATCTCGTAAATGAGATCTCACAGACAGGGGACTTTTTTTTGTTCAGGCTAGATTTAGCTGGAGTTTCAATAGGAACTCCAAAATACTTTTGAGGCCCAGTCTGAAAAAGCTGAAGAGTTGTCTTTACTGCACTGTTACCTCCAGTTATAAGTTTAGCCCAATCATCGCTATATCCAGGACTTCAATGGTACTTTACACTCAAAGCACTACCTGCCCCAACCCTAGGGGCTGCGAGGGGTGTTGAGTCCTCCCTGCCATCACAACTCATCAGCCACTCATCCAGACCAGGATGCTCCATTCCCGGTGCTATCAGCCAATTCAAGCCAAGGCAGGAGTTTCCAAACCTGGACTACTTCAGGTGGTAACAAAGGAACACACAGCAGACATAAGCTGTAAAGAAGAGCCACTACAACATTTTGCTCTGAGTATCTCTTTGAGATACAATAAAAATACTCTGTTTCTGTAAGTGAATAATAGTAATAAAAAAAAAGGTTGAGAATACTGTGTTTTGATCCTCTCCAACCCTCCGTATTCTTCATACTTAAAGCACTGTTTCTCTGCCTCTTAATAGGTATTTATTTACTGCGCTGCTACACAATAACATCTTTTGCAGCTCATTTTCCAATGAGGCAAATTTAACTTGCAGCAAAATCCAAGGCTGAATTATTAAAGAGCCACTCAGAGAAGCAGAGGAAAGCCACTCAGAGATAACTAGCCAATGCAGATTGATGCATAACTGATCCAATATTCAACACCTTCCACAGACTGTCCCGGTGTAAGAGTTTGTTTGTACTGAAAGAAGCAGCCCTTAGTGAGAGAAGCATTAACTTAAACACCGTAATTCCACACACACAATGATTTCTGCCACCCTATATGTTCTTCCCACGCACAATATAACCACATTCACTATCCTCACAGATAACATTCGGAACCACTGAAAATGTCTGCTTTCCTTTGTACCTCTTCTGAGCCTTCCAAGACTTCCTAGGTGTGAACTAACTTTATCTCCTCATCGAGTTTTCCTTGTTTATAGAGACAAGGAAGCTCTCTCTCACACAAAGCTTTTAGTCTCTTCACATGTTTCACAAAAATAAGAATGTCACTATCTACACGATTTTTGTTCAAATAACTGACATGAGTCTGAAATAGGTTTTTTTTTTTTCTTCACATCCCTTAGCGGAAGGGGTGCTTGGTGGTAGGAGAAGAAAGTTGACAATACTTAGGAGTTCTGATTTAAAACACACACAGAAACCCAGCTAGAACACTATTTGATTGATTCACCTCATTTGTTAATATTTGACTGACTTACAAACAAACACTTTTCCTGATTAAAGGACAAAGTAACAAGAAACACCCCTTAAACGATAGTATCTGAAAAGACTTTGCAGTTGACATAAAGTCCAAAACACTCCCTTTCCAAAACAGACAATTCGGTTGAGAATTCCTAGAAAAAAACCCCACACGCCTATGGCTTCTGCTGCTGGTGCCAGACTCTTGGCCTAGGGCTGGTCTCTGGAAAAGGAGAATTCTCTGGACCAGTACTTCTCTAGAGCATCTGGAAGAAAGGCACAGGTATCTGCAGGGTGGATAGCCCATTTCCTCATAACTCCTTCAAGTACCACACAAGGAAAAACCACACCTACATAAGGCCCATTCCTATACAGCACAAGATGTTTTTACTACACTGGACACAAATATGCAGAAACAACGGAACTGAAGGAGGACAGCTGTACAGTGGCAACTGTTTCTCCATTTCGTGTTGTCTTCAGGTCAAAATTTGATGCCTTTGGAAGACAGCTTCAGCCAAACACCTCAGAGCTGTGCTGGAAACTGAGCAATCCTTTCTCCTGCGTGTGTCTATTCAAAGCTTATGTCTCTTCCCAGGTACTTGCTCAACATAAAAGGTCCTCATCTCTGAAAAAAACTGGTACTGTAATACAGAAAACAAGCAGAAATAAAAAAATTTCACCACTGTATCTACAAATTTAAAGAAAGTAAGTTATGCAACATGCACTGCAAAGGAAGTGAGAACTTTTGAGGTGGATGCTCAGAGTACTTCCAAAACACACTCAATGTACTCAAGCTATCATCTTCTCAGATTTCTAGTCACTCAAAAATTGCAATAATTGCTTGAAAGGACTTGCTACACTTCAGGAGCAGTCTCTATGCCAAAAAAAAGGAAACCTGCAATAGGCAGATGACCAAGTACCACCAGCACCACACGCAGGCATTGCGGAGCTTGCTGGCTTAAAGACTGCCAAAAAGTCTAGGGTTTGAGGAAGCACACAAGACTGAGAGACTGCAATACCCAGTGGTACTGGCCCAAAATCACCGGGTAAAAATCACGCAAGCAGCCTTTCATCATGGATATTCAGACTCAAGACACTTAAGGCCTACTTTTCAGAAATGCTCCACGGCCAGTTAGATGCAGATGCGCTGAACACAGCAACTCCTAAGACTGGGATCTAACAACTTTTCAGAGACCGCTTTAGATCATTTCAAATTTACCTCCTCTGTCCAAATTCCCTGGTTACAGGCAGGAGGTACCCAACAAACCTACCTAACCAAACCCTGCTTGCACAGAATACAATGGAAGCACTACCCTTTGCTAAACACTCTACTACTCTCAGGTTAGGGAAATTTAACTAGCTTTCTTACTGGACGTGTATGTATAGCGGCAGCGGGAAAAATAAGCAAACTGGAAGAGACAACACAGGCTCACCTATACTCAGGGCTTGCCAGCCAGATAAAAGCTAAAGCACAAGGAAAGTCTTTTCCTTTAGAGTCTGCCAAATCTTTCAAATAGCTTTGACAGGCCGCCTGTGAGCATTCACCCTCGTGTTACCCAAAACGCGGGCTAATTTCTCTCGTTTTTAAAAAGGCATGACCCAAACGAACACGAGAGACCGTACCTAAAGCGCCGGCTGCCAGCTCCTGCTCCTAAAGCACCCCGAGACCACCCCTCGGGCACACCACACCTGTGCGTGAGCCGGCCATCGCACACCCGCCGGGGCACAGGCCCCGGGGCAGAGACGCTGAGCCCCTCAGCATCGCCCCCCGCCGCCGCTCCGCGGGTCCCGGACGCCGCCAGAAAGCCAGGACCAAGCAGAGGCACCGCCGGCTTTCTGGCGGGCAACGCGGCCCCCCACCGCACTTCACCATCTCTAATACGACCTTCGTTTAATAACGACCACCGTTCCCAGCCAGCTTTGAACGGGACCGAAAAAGCTCTAGGGGTGCCTTCCGACCATTCTGTCCCGGCGGCCGAGCCGGAGCAAAGGCCACCAACAGCCCCGCTGGGCTGGCTCCCCCGGGGCATCCCCCAGCCCGCCAGCCGCACCGCTCTCCTTCCCGAAAGGTAAAAACCCCCCGCGGCTCCCCACAGACACCCCCACCCCCGGCATGGCGGGAAGGGCGGGCGGCCTCAGGGTACGTACGCGGAGACTATCTTGCCGCTGAGGATCTCGGCGGGGGCCATGGCGAGGGCGGCGAGGCTGCAGGCCGAGCGCGGAGAAGGTCCCGGGAACGTCTGCGGGACGAGCCGCCCCCACCGCTGCCCTACTCCGCGCCCCACGTGGTCCCCAAACTTTCGGCGGCCGCCGCCGGCCCCACCGCGCAAGCGCTGCCCCCGCCCCGGGGGAGGGAGGAGAAGGGCACCAAGGGGCGGCTTTGGGCTTCCCTCACGGCGGCGGCGGTGCCGAGTCTCCGCCCCTGTCCTTCCCGCCGCCCTGAGGCGCCCGGCGTCCGCCCGCTGAGGGAAGCGGGGCCGAGCCGCGCGGCGAAATGGCCGCCAAAACGCCTCAGCAGGCGGCGTCGCCGCTGCTGGTCCCGGCCTTTCCTGGCGCCCTCCGCGGAGAAGGGGCCTGGGCGGGCAGGGTCGGCTGCCTCCGGAGCTGGGGGCTGAGGCCGGCAGGGCCCATCTGCTGGTGGTGGGCGCTGCGTGTGGAATTCCTGGCCGTATCTTTGCCGAAAATTGCAAATCTGTGTAAGAGTGATCTCTTGTGTTTCGTGCCCTGGGGTAGTACTTTGGAGAGGTTGCGCTAAGAGTAATTCTTCAGGATTTCGAGGCATTTATCCAACGTAAAGTCACCAAACCACTGGCTAGCCAGCGTGGAAAGAGGGCAGCGAAGAAGAGGGCAGGATTTTGGCCTAAAGGTCGTAGGGGTCATCAAGGCTGAGAAATGGATTCCTAATGGTTGCCTTCAAGGGATGTATTTGAAGTAAGTAAGTAAGTAATCCCCTAAGGGCTGATGAAGGTGTAGTTTCCCGTTGGGCAGGTGCTCAGACCCATGTACTTCACGTGTACTACTGTTTACTTAAGCAAAGCTTTTCCTTACTGTGCAGGCCAGCACAGACATTTTAGGGCCTTGTGGAGGCAGCCAGCTTTCAGTATTCTTCTCGCACATATGTCAAATAAGTGATTAGGGTCCAGCCAGAGCTGGAGGTGGGAAGAGTAGTTGAGTCTCACCGAGGCGGAGTTGCTCAGGTGAGATAATGCCGTGACCCAGAGAAGTTAAGGAACTCATCAGTGTTCCCTGCTCACATCCAGCGTGTGGTTAAACAGGCCCACCATTCAAGAAACTGGTGATAGGAAGGTCAGGGATGTGGAACTGGCAAATTGGGATCAGTGACGGGATGGACCCACAGCGTTGGGTTGCTGCTGGGGAGCAGTAGCACGTTCCTGTGCCTGTGGTAGAGCAGTACTCTTCTTACTGGGACCCAGCAACATCTGTCACGTGAGGGAACTGGACATGTTTAGTTTGGAGAAGAGGAGGCTGAGGGGAGACCTCATTGCCCTCTGCAACTCCCTGAAAGGAGGTTGGAGAGAGGTGGGTGTTGGCCTCTTCTCCCAAGGGAATAATGGCAGGACCAGAGGAAACGGTCTGAAGTTGTGTCAGGGGAGGTTTAGATT
>KZ506607.1:69359-124364 GCA_002844005.1 Limosa lapponica baueri
TGGCACTTCAGGGCATACTCTAGTGCCCGAGATTGTTGGTTTGTGTCTGTGGGGTTTTTTTTGTTGTTTGTTTGTTTTGTGGTTGGACTCGGTCTCAAAGATCCCTTCCAACCATGAAGATTCTGAGTGTGGTGGCAGTACAGCAAAGAAGCAGGATAACCTCACTGCAAATCAACAAGCTATGGAGAACAGGGGTTGGATGCTAAAAAAGCAGTGTTCCTGCTGAGAATTTGAGACTTAAAAGGCCTGTGTGAAGTGCTTTCATGTAAGATTTTTGCTTTACATAGAATATGTAGGTTTGGAAAGATGAAGCACCTGTTCCAAAGAGTTTGCTGAGAAAACGTTCAATCCTGCTACCTCATAATGTAATTGATTCACAAAGGGATTTGAGGGGAACTGTCAGGTTTTGAGAAGGGAGAAGTGCAGGCCTTGCAGCTTCCACCTAGGGCACAAATCTAGGAGGATGGAAATATATGAGCCCTTCAGCTTCAGAAGCTTACAGTTGCTTCTCTGGTATTCTAGGAGGGGAATATAAAGCATACGTAGTTCAAAACTTTCCTGAGGATAAGGCTTTTCTTCTTTGTGTTTGCTTTCACAGCCTTACATGTGACATCTTTGCTGCCTTTTTCTGCTTTCTTTTCTATTGAGGGGAGAGCTTGTTACCTTGAGTGATTAAACTACCTTAAGTTAACAACGTGTTGTAATTGTAGGCTTAAAGGTCAGAAATTTCTCTTCAGAAGTGAATTGGAAAAGCCAAACTTCGCATTTTAGGGCTTTTATATGCTAAGTAGAAAAAGCTGGAAAGAACTTCTTTCTCTTCTTTCATTATGTATTCCCTGTTTTTCCTGGAATGCTCCAACAGGCACTTGCAGTATTATACAATCAAAACTGAGATTACACAATTAACTGAGAGAAGGGATTTTTCTAGGCTGTTTAAAATTCTGTGTCTTATTTGTTTCTTCTGTTGCCTTTATCTGAGGCCTGAATGAACTCTTGGTGTGTGTGGGGGAAACCTCCTGTGTTTTAAAAAAAAATATGCAAAAGACAGGCGCCTTCAGTTAAGGACAGGATAAGCTCACAAAAACAACTTTTGTCAGAAAAAGATTTGACAGTCTGGATTGTAGTGTAAAAATATCAGGCAGGAAAAGAAAATGAAGAAAGCCACCTTACTTAAAATATTCAGATGACCTTATTTGCAGAGCAAGTAGAAGAAGCTATTGCCATCAGGAGCTGTAGATTCCTTCCCAGAGTTGCTAATTCGCATGATTTGCATGTGTGTGTGAGCATTAACCTCACTTGCTGCTTTTCCTAATGCCCCGGCTCCTGAAAAAAGCTGTCTCGCAATGACAGATGAAAATTTGAAAACTACTTGAATTTATTGTAGAGTCTAAAAAAAAATGGGAAAGGAAATAAAAATAACCCTAAACAAGTGATTTTATTGTTTAATTATTTTTAAGCCAGATTCTCATTGTTGGGAAGGGACAGACTCATTAATTTTAAACGCTTATGCCAGAAAATCAGCCTAGCTAACCTCCTCTTGTCATAGCAGGAAGTTCTTTTGTATTTCTAACTTCTCTTATGTGGCAGTCAAATACTAAAGCTGAGATTGTTACTCAGAAGTTGTGTGTGTCATGCCCTTATGTAAGAAAATGTTCTTTAACGTTTATTCTTAATTGTCATCCTGAGGTCAAAATACTGGAAATGGGATGGGAAAGGAACAGAAAAGGGATTATGTGATGAGAAATGGCTGAACAGACCCTTCTGCTCAGTTCCTATCAGAGCTAAATCCAGGCCCAAAATGCAGTAAAAAAGTAAAAGTTAATGTATAGGAAATCTCAGAGAAACACTGTGGCAAAGAAAACAAACACTGTGATTTTTTTTTTTTCTTCAGAGTTGTCAGCAATGATCAGTGTTTTATGCTTTCAGTACAACCAGGACATTAGGGCAAAAGGATGAGAAAAAGAAAACCCTATTGCCGTGGTAAGAACAGACAGCTCTGGGCATAGTCTCTGTTTTGTACCGAAACAGGCTTATTTTCTGATGGGTGTTAGGATGAAGAAGGATAAAACCTGTTACTTCAGGATAGGCTAAAGCCTCAAAGAGAGACCTCTCTGCTCTGAGTGTTGCCCCAGAACAGTTGCTCTGCCTCACTCACCTCCCTGCCAGGCATCCCTGGGTTTGATTTGGCAGCTCCCATGGTTTGATTGTTTACCTTTGCATCCACCCCCTCTTACCCAACATGTCAAAAGTCATGGAGCTTGTTCTTTAAAAAAGCCATGAAGTGCCCGCCAGAAAGACTTTCAGTGGTAGTGATGAGCTAACAGCTATGCCTCTGGTGGAACAGGGCCTCAGAAACTGCAATTTTTTATGAGAAACTGACCCTGAATCAGAAGACTAAGAAAGAACTTAAGGCTTTGCTTCACCCATTAAGTGAAGCAGGTAGGATAGGACATTGTCTCCAGTATAGGAAGAGGCACAGACAACTTAGATTAGCTTCATAAACCTTGGTCAGAGAAGAGGTTTTGAGAAAGGCTGTTTACAAGAGCACACCAAAAAAACAGTATTAGACTTTGATTCTTCAAACACTTACGGGGAACCTTTCCAGCTTAGAGATGCCCCACTGAACAAAGCAGGATTGGTTAAATGAATGACGTTACACAAGAATGTACCTTATCTACCGTGACGGAGAACACAACTTTGTAATGGGATAACAGTGACACATTTAAATACATGCCATGGAAATAACAAGTTGGTGATGCGGCCAGCTGTTGGGCAGTCACTGCAAAAGTGGCTGTCCTGGATTAAGATGATATTTGCTCTCTGGCCTTCTCCGCAGGGTTCCTGGTCCGGTGCCTGAACTAGCAGAACAGGGTCTGGGAGTGCTCCTCATCCAGTTCAGTGCAAAGGCAGACAGATTAATCAAATCACTTCCAAGAGCAGTTTTAAGTACAATGAACTGATTTTCTATAAAGCAAGTGAAGGGTACTTTCATTGTAGTTTTTTCTGGCAGGGAGGTAAAGCTGGCTGTGCCCGGCAGAGCGGCAGTAACAAATAGGCCTCTGAAGTGCTTTTCTGACCCCTGGCTCCAGCTTGCCACTCACTTGCCTGCCATGCAAGGGTTTTGTAGTCACCATGGCTTTACCTGTCACTCCAGACAGCAGCAACCAGCTCAGACTATCTCCGAACTTCCACTTGTGTTACTATGCCAGTGACATAAGTTTGTATATACTCGAGTGCATTTTCCATTGGCTGCTTTTCTTGTTGCTCTTTTTAGCTGACTTCCTTTAGCTACGTTGCCTTACCTTCGCACAGAAATCTTCCAGCACTTCTCACTGACCTCTTAGGCATCCTGCAGAAGAAAGACGTCTTGTTAACAGTTTGACAAATTTTGTGTCACTGGATTCCACTGAGAACAAGGCCAGAGTGCTTGATAAATATGGGCCCTAGGTTGTCCTAACTCTTTGATATTAAGCGATAATTCAGAGCAAAGAAACCATGTTCTAAGTGGTCCTCTCTCACACATAATAACCATTCCTAATACTTTTACAGCATGTTGTGGCACTCATGTAATAAACAACAGCATGATTTGGAATCCCAGCTTGCTTGTAAGTAATGTATTGCCACATTTTCCAGATAAGGTAACAGAGAAAGAAGGGTTAATTGATTACCTAAAGCAAAATATAAACACAGGCGATCAATGGCACTGTGATTAACTAGCTTTTCATTTCAAACTCCTCCTAATTCTCTTTGGCTAATAATTTTTAGTTAATGGCTTGTGGCTATATAGGACTTTTCCCCTTTTTTTCCAACTGCTAAAATTCATTAGAAGACTATGTAAAATAAATTTCCAATATTTTTAATAGAAATACTAATTAAACTAATTCCAGCCTTCTACCTGTGTAGGGAATTGCACACGCTGACACAGGCAGAGGTAGGCAAGGAGAAAGGTGAGTTTCAGGGCTGCAGGTAGGAGGATGTCCAGAAGACAATCTTTCCACTGCAGTTTAATCCACACAGCCCCTCAGATAATTCCCCCAGCCCGAGCAAGGACATCCCTGGAAGAACAAGAGTGCATAGCTAGTTCTATGCCATCTCTGCAAGAACCTTCACAGGGTGCTCTCTCAACCAAGAAAATCCTGCTCTTGCAGTGTCCCACAGAGACAGGAGGAGACTGAACAGATACCGTGAAGTCTATGGTAGAGGAAGTCCAAGGCTGGCATGAAACTGGCTTTCCTATACAGCATAGTTCCAGCAAGTGGGGTATTTGGAGATAAAACCAGGCAAATGGAATTCTGCACTTCAGACTTGCGTGATATGGTCTTTATGCATGTCTTAATACCCAGTTTGAAAGACTGAGCAGTGTTTGATGATGATGTATTTATACAGTTTATAATGTGAAGCAGGCTTAAGAAGTTGTACTTTTAATGTGCTTTTACTCATAGCATTCCTGATTCCAATACGTGTCCTTCTTTCTATATAATTGCCTCTAGATCATAGGACTGTCTACACCAGATGAGACAACGGGTTGTCCCAGCTCAGGGTGATGACTGTAATGGTGGCCAGCTGCAGGTATGTAAGGAAGTCTGTAGGAACAGGACAAACAGATTATATTCCTGGTCTCCAACCATTTACAGCTGAAAGAATCTCTAAGACAAACAGGATAAGGGAAGTGGGGGAGAAATAGGGTAAAGTTAGGGACAAAGAGAACGATTTGAAGCCCCATGCCTCTCATTCCAAGAGGTTTATGAGAGACACAGATCATTTCCTTATGACATGCAATGTATAGAATGTCACATTTTTTCTTAATGCACAGGAGCTTTGTGTGCTTCCTCTTTTGCGTAGCGCCTCTTGGCCATGTGAGTCTGTTAGTCAGTTTTAATGGAAACGGTATTGATAAGGTACCTTGGCATGCCGTAGTGAATGATTTTTCCTTTATTTGATATATGCATATTCTTTTCTGTCTCTGAAATATGAGTACGTTTTCCCACTGTGCTTTGTTATCTCTCTGTTGGAGTTACTAATAAGTAGACTTTAATTTCTTAGCATTAAAATAAAAATCCATATTTATCCCCCATTGCCCATGTTTGATGACTGGTGTTTGTAATTAGAAAGGAACAGTGAATTGAAGGAGGAAGAGGCCAAACTTAACTGCGGTGGAAAAGCAGACCTTTGTGCAATATGCTGTTTATACAAGCACAGGCACGCACATATATGAGACAAAACGATTTTCCTTTCCTTGAAGGTCTCCTAATCTAAGTGTTTGGAGCTGAGTTTCAGCTTCTTGTGAGGACAGCTTGACAGGATTTTAAAAGTGGTGATGCACAGACTGTTCAAGTGTGTCATTCCTTTTCACTCTGAACAGTATGAACGTAAGTGAGCTCACTATAAGCTTGTTCCACACTCATTTATACCTGTGTCTTTATACGTGTGCATGTATTTCCCAGTTTATGTGCCTTATATTACAAACCTTTGTAATATAAGTTTGTCGGCCTCTAGTAGGAGCGACCGCATTTCTGCCCTTTCCTTTTGCCTAAGAGCTGTGTGATTTGTCTGATATTTAAAACAAGAACTGCCCAATTTATAAATGAGGCAGAGCCTGGCGGAGGCACCAGATTCAGAGAGACATTGGTAATGTTTGCCCTGAAGCTGTGGAGTGTGTCCGTTCCTGCACGTTCAGCTGCATCAGAGAAGAAAAGCAGTAAATTAACCTCGCAAGTCTGCGGAGCTCTAGTGTCTGTCCTGCATGTCTCTGGGAGAAAGATTTCTCAAAAGAAGAGCAAGGCTTGCTCATGTCTGCTACTGTGAACTCTCTCTGAGCTTTCAGATTCATAAACCAGCTTGAGATCTCATTAGAAAGTCTGTGCCGTGAAACGGTCTGTCCTTTGCTGCTGTCTCAGAGAGCTTTAAATAATCCAGCAGGGCAGTGTAATGTTTTGTCCTATGGCCTGTGTCAGCACATTAAGAGCCCTTCTGGTCCCCTCCAGCCATCGTTCTGAAGCTAAACATTTTTACATCTCTAGCCCACACACCCTGGTGCAGTTTCTGTGGTGGCACACAGAGCAGCTTTGCTTTGGAGCCCTGCTGCTTTGCAGAGCAAACCATGAGCTCGGAAACTGAGCCTAGAGAAGAGACAGTGACTGTCACTCCCCTGGGCCACAGGAGGGTTAAGAGCCTGTGGACTTGGTGTGGAACAGGAATACAGTGAGTTCAGCAGGGGGAAATCTGCTGACCTGTGGTTTCTCTTTATGGCCTAGAAGCCCGGAGAAGAAAATAAATAATCCCTCCAAGAGGAGCTGTGCCCGAGCTGTGATGGTGTCTTTTGTGCCTACCATAGCAGAGTACAACCAGCCTGCACATTCTGAAGGAGACTGAAGTCCCATACTAGCCACGCAGGATCAGCAAAGGGGATATTGTAGCAACAAGTCAATGAGACAGACAACAGATTTGGCCCTGGGGGCTTTCCTGCAGTATAACATGACACCAGTATAGGCATTGACCCTGTGGACATAAGTGGTGAGATGTCAGTATAGGACAAGATAAGCAGTATGGTCTGAGCTGCTGCCACATTTTGGGCCTGAGTCTCCCTTTCCTTTTCCTTTGAGGATTCAGTAGCATTCCTGGAGCTTTGTGAAAGGATCTGGTGAATGGGGCAAAGAATTTTTCCCCTATGTGGACAGTTCCTTTATTCCCAGTCCCTCTTATTTCCTATCATATTTACAGGTTACAGGATGATGGAAGTTCTGTTGTACAGGCAGCCCGTGTGGCTTTCAGAGGAGTGCTGAGAAGCTGATTTCCCGGCTGTCCTGGGATCTGGGGAGGGATGCCTTGACATTTTAAGCAGGAACATTTTCACACAGGACTCCATGGCAATCTGGATTTTGTCTTTGAAGAAGTCTGATTTTGAGACAGCACACATGGCGTCCTTCACTCAGGAAGGTGCCCTTCACTCAGGCACCACAAGCATGAGTGCTCATGACAGAAGCATTACGGCTTCACATGAGGGGAGATTTCTAGAGCCTGAAGAGTTGTCTTAAAATGTATTCACTATTTGGGAAATAGAGTGACATATCAGCAAACAAATAAGTGAATTTCTTTTTCGAAGAGAAGAGTGTAACAGTTCTGTAGTGTTTATATTGATCAGCACTCAACTGTCTTCACCTGTTCCAGGGGGAGGTTCAGATGTAGGCTTCAGATATCCAGGCTTACACATAGGCAGAGAGGAAGAATAATGGCTTGCTTGGGTTCCCTGCCTCCCTTCGTGCTTTCAGTCTGTTACTTGGTGTTGGTGATCAAAAGAGTCTGAAGTCCGTGTACCACGCATATATGTATCAATGACAGCATGCGTACCTGGAACTAGGAGAACCCTGAGTATGAAGGAAACAGTCTATGGAAAACAGTAAGTGTCAATTCTTGGTATACATTCAGATGACACCGTGTCTTTTAAAGCAGATGTAAAACGAAGTGCTTGAGAACATCTGAAAATGACCCTGTTCTGAAATTTGCTTATTGACACTTTCTTATGAGAGGACATTTACTGGTTGAAATAGTCAGATTTGTGGCAGTTTAACTTGAAATGTGCTTACTAGGTGGTGTTTCTGTACAGCAGGGATGGCCAAGGCATGCTGAGACTGAGGACTCTGAAGAAAGTGTCTTTTTCTTTATCTCAGTCTTGGAAAAAAACTAACATACCGGAGAGCTGCACACAACCTGCATCCACAGTGATGCTGAGTGCCCAGGGATGGCTTTGAATTCAAAGGATATGGCCTCGAGAGCAGAGAGAAAGAAAGAAGCCTTTGCTGCTCCATCCATCTGTTGGCAGTGACCCTGCTGTGGGGTGGTTTGTGCCCCCATTTCACCTTCCCGGGGGGTGGCTGCAGTACTGTCCCATCGCCCGCTTTCCATGGAGGTGCCCAGCTCTGCAGGAGGAAGAGGAATATCCCAGAATGTGTCAGATGGGACAGGGGTTGTTGTGGTTTTGTTGTGTAGGAATATTTTTCTGGTTTCGGAAAGGGCTTTTTAATATGGTTTCGGCCCAAATCCTTTTCAAGCAATTCCTACTTTGTTGGATCCAAGTGCTGTTGAAATCAGTGAGGTTTTTTTCTGTGTCTCTTGGTTCAGAAACATTTGTGTGTCAGGCATGTCTACATCTCTTCACCAGTCTTCAGGTCTGACATTGTTCATCATCACTCACATTAGCAACATTACCGGCATTTTTAAGAGTAAAAAAGGTAAAAATCTGTCATTTTATAAAGAGGAACCAACATCCTCCTCTAGGCCAAGAGCTTAGATTTTGTAAAAAAAATCATGCTGTCAATAGCCTTATTAATAGAAACGTTTAAATTTATTTTGTGTAGAGTACTTTTTATTTGCTTTTAAGCTCAGCATATGTGACTGTGCTATTGCTGTACGTCAGGGTTAGATTATCAGGAGTAGGAGCAGCCTCTTCTCTAGTGTGGTGTCTCCCACAGCCACAGCTGAAGAACCATAAATTCAAACCAAAAATGACTCTGTGCTGGAAGTGAATTGTCGAATCTGTTAATAATCTAAGGTACTATGGGAAAGTATATATTTTGAGGCTTTCAAATTCTATGCTTGCTGTGTCCTTTTCAGTTGATGTTAGCTAGATGCCAAGGGCCACCTTGCCCTTCACTTCCAGGCACCATTTTGTAAGTGGGCTTGTCTTTACCTTTGTGGTAGGTAATGTAGATTCTCTTGCTGTCCGTGGGGAAGTTGTAGAATGAGACAGGGGTGTGAATCCTGAGAGGTCCCAGGTCTGTGTGGTCGCAGGCATGAGTATGGGCATGGGAAGCTGCGTGTACACGTACCTTGCCCTTGGCTTGTATTTCAGCAGCTGTAACTCCTTCCCCACTTTCCTGCATCCTGTGTGAAAGTGTTTCACAATTACCTTTTAAATGTAACAACTGATGCTGGTAGCTCTTAATGTTTATTATATCTTATTTAAGTGGGATTGTTAAAAGGGGGAAGAACATCCATGTTATTAGCTAAAATTGCTTACAAACACAAACATACAGTTACACTTTCCTTTAGTCTCTGTGATTTACCATTTTCAATTGCCCCAGCGCTGCTCAGTGAGCAGGAAAAGCAGTTGGGATATGGAGCTTGGCTTTTGTCCTGGCTGTTTCCCACCAGTACCCTTCTTACAGATTATGCAGGTTTAGACTATGAAGATTTATATCGTGTTATAACAGAGGGCTTCTGTGAAGGAGCCTCGCCAATTTGTCTGCTTGCCGTTGGCCATACAACATCCCTTGAAGGCCCTGGTAAGTAGGGGATGGAGGAGCCTGGTGGGTGGCTGATGTCCTGCCAAACCACATTGTGGGGCAGATGTGGCAGAGCCTGTGCTGAGCTCAGGCTGGATAAGCTCAGGCTTTCCCTTTAACTATCCCAAATCTCACCATGACATAAACACTTGCTTCTGAGCTTGGACTCATAACCAGGCGGCTTGACTGCACGATGAATTTGGGCTTAGAACTGGGTGGGCCAACTTAGAGTGAGTCAACAGGTCCATAGGAAACCTCCCAGCTCATGGTCTCTTGTGCTAATTGCTGCAGACATAGCACACCCAGTCAGGGAAACGGTACTTTGTGTAACTCTGTCCATTACTGTACTCATGGCAGCAAGATTTCCTGCAAAGAGACACCAACTTTCTGTGTTTGATCAATGGGATATAGTCAAATATATTTATGCAATCTCTAGCTGCTGGCATGCTCATGCGTGAATCACTATTCTTAATGGGCAGACCCAACGTTAAACCCACGGGTTCAAGGCATTGGGATGGGGGCCCTTCCTGTCCATGTACATAATTGCTTGCACTTCTGTCTAGCTTATTTCAGCCCTCCATAGCTTGAGCTCCAGGTAATTGTGTAAGACTGGCATAACAAATACATTTAAAATTTTTTTATAGTCATTTTTGGATCAGAAGGACAAAAAGGCTGGGGGCAAATGGCCAGTCTTGATCTCTAAGGTTTGTTGCATCTTTGGAGCCAAGGAGGTTGTGATGGGGGAAGAAAGAAGAGAGTTCATACAAGGTGGGAGACATTTAGGGAAAGCACTTTCTGCAGTGATGCTTTAAAATGGAACCAAGGGCAAAAAAGGGTATTTTTCTTCAGTATTTGAGTTGCATTATGCTAGTTCTTGCAAAAGGTGACACTAATGAAGAGAACGTGCTCTTCCCTTGACTCAGTGATGAGCGTACACTGGGTTAATGGAAGATGTGAGGAGAATTTGCTCTAATAACTGCCACCTTTGGCATTGGGCTTTCTTTAATCTACAATTTAAGGTGTCCCAAGCCTTGTTAGCTGGAGTACTTTCCAGGTTTTCATGGGAACAGATCTCCCAGCTACCTACTGCATGCCCCTTCATTAATCAGTTAGAATACTCCACAGTGGAAGGACAAACATACGAACGTGAACCAATATCCTGTTTCTACAGTGCTCCCCATAGCTATGCAATTGGTAAAGTCTGAAGGGGAGTGCCCTTATGTGTGAAGAAATTAGAAAATGTGGGTGTAGTTCAAGTATCCATGCCTCCCTAATATTTTCTAAGGAAGACAGGGTGAATTCTGGAACTCTAGCACTTCTTATGCAGAGTTGGCTGTTATGTATAAGGAATTTGGTTGCATTGGTAGTCCCTTCAGAAATAGTCTATTCACAGAAGCATCGACGGAGAACATTTGAGACCTTTCTGTCATAATCTCTTTGCCACGGTGGTTCCTGACCTTATTTTAGCAGGCTTTGCTAATGACTTCTCAGCCCTGGCCTCTGGGACCAGTTGTTTGCTCTGCTGTTGTGCCAGTAGTTGAGGCTGGTAGGGACCTCTTGAGAACATCTGGTCAAACTGCTCTACTCAAGCAGGGTCAGCTAGATCAGTTTGCCCAGGACCTTGTCCAGTTGGGTTTTGAAGATCTCCAATGATGTAGAGTCCATAACCTCTCTGGGCAACTTGTTCCATTGTTCAGCCACCCTCACATCTCCCTTATTATTGTTTCTTTTTCCCCCTTGTCTCAACTAATTGCCTCCTTATGCTGGACTGTGCACTCTGTGCTCTGTCCATCTTTAACGCTTGCACATCTCCCTCCTGAGGCCCACCTCATATTTAGGAAGCAGTGAGCCGAACCAGAAAGATTGATAATATCACCACAGGACAATATTCCTAAGAAAGCTTTTCTTCTTGGCACTACTTGAAAGTGGGCTTGGCCCAGTCAAGAAACCATAACTTGTTTTATAAACCAAGAGCTTCGCCTGTCAACTGAGAGTAACTTCTGTGCTTTTTCGGCCACAGGCAATCTTTGCTAATTCTTAAATACTTGAATTCAGTAGGTACCCTTAACGTCATCAAGGCAAAAAGACACCTGAAGCTTGCAGGTCCTTAAACAGAGGAAAGCCTTTCTGAGTCAGCCCTACAGACGTGAATCCCAGCCTACCAAAGTCAGTGGGAATCTTGCCATTTGTTCTATGATTATGTCAGTGACTTCTGTTATCACAGGTGATGCAATATCCATGGTACAACGATACAGACGTCAGGATGTAGGTGCTTGACCTTGTGGCAAAAAAGCAAACAAACAGTAACAGTAGCAGCCAGCCAAGGCAAATAGAGAATTGGTGGGAGATAGGTTGCTCAAGATTTTTTTTTTTAACTTTTACAAAGTGTTCTGGATACACACAGAATTTCTCTTCTTGTTGTTAATTACCTCTGAGGAAGAATTAGTCAACATTTCTTAAGTAGTAAGAAACATAGTAGCAGCCTTTCAGTACTTAAAGGCAGCTTTCAGAAAAGGTGGGGAGGGACTCTTTATCAGGGAGTGGAGAGACAGGACAACAGTTTTAAACTGAAAGAGGGGAGATTTAGATTAGATATTAGGAAGAAATTCTTTCCTGTGAGGGCGGTGAGACACTGGAACAGGCTGCCCAGAGAAGCTGTGGCTGCCTCATCCCTGGAGGGGTTCAAGACCAGGCTGGATGGGGTTTTGAGCAACCTGCTCCAGTGGGAGGTGTCCCTGGCCATGACAGCGGGGTTGGAACTCGATGATCTTTAAGGTCCCTTCCAACCCAAACCATTCTATGATTTTGGCTATGGCAGAAGTCCAAAGTAAGTGCTCCTCACACCACAAGAGTAGAAGTGAGTGCTTCTTTCCTCAGTGCTGTAGAAATATGAATTCCACAAAGAACTTCTTTAGTATTACTCTGTGGGGTCTAGAGCGGGTTGTCTGTCAGCTCTGCCCTTAGGCACGCTGTTCCCTATGGGGTGAGCCCTCTGAAAGCCAAGGGGCCAGTGGAAAGCAATCACTTCAGATGTGTTTTTAAGACTTTCTGAATATGGCCCTGACTCTGCGGCAGGTATGGTAGATACTGCATCCAGTAATGCTGTAGGTGAGCACAAGATGAAGGTCTGCACAGAGCAGAAGGGACTTTTAAGCTGCATGTAATGAATGTCACAAGCTCTTTTTCTCAGTTCTTTTCCACAAAATCCCGCCAGCTGTATTTAAGTCCTGAAGGCCACTCTTGGTAAAAGGCAGTGCTGTTGCTTCCAGTTCCGAGAGATCGATGGATGTGAACTGAACCTTTCCCCCCACCCTCTCGTGACAAGCAGCAGTGACAGCACGTGCTGAACCCGTTCAGACAGCGGCAATGTTCCCAGCGAAGCACATGCTCCCCTGAGCTTCAGGAGCAGCTCTGGTTGGGCCAGACAGCATTTTGCCCAAGGCCTTTGCAGCAGCATGAGCCTTTCCGCACTCCCAGTTCTAGTTGGAGGGAGCCAGTTATTTACAGAAACACAATTTGAGTTCTCCCATATTAGCTTCTTCCCTGAAAACCATTGGTTTTTCAAGGAAATTTTTGGCAGTGGTAATACAGTCAGAAGTCTCTCTTGGAAGAGTCTAGATATCCTGCAGCTTTGCTGGAGAGTCCTCTGTACCATTCGAAACAATGGGAAACATATTAGGCTGAATTCAACAGCCTAGGAATTAAGCACAGACCCACCTCTCAAGCCTGTCTTATGAATATTTACAGTTTTCATTAACTTGAACAAGAACTTTGTGGACCTAACTGCGTATTCTAGTAGCAAAACCTTTCCTGGAATAAACCTGATAAAATCGAAAATGTTAAAAGACAAAGCAGTTTCCCAGAGCCTGAGACCAGTGGGCTGAGAACAGATAGTGGAGTGTTTTTTCTTGCTAAGCGATCTGCCTCTGGTTTTCACCTCCTACAGCTGTAAAACTGGAATAGGTTACGCACATTTCCATCCGAGTATTTCGGTACTGCGTTTTTCACTCCAGCATGTAGTAAATATGCTCAACTGCACACTGAGTTTATGGACCAAACGGCTCTTGAGTACCAGACCCACCGCAGATGAACCTGTGCAGCTAAAGCTGTTATTCAATATTCGGCACTAAGGGGAGCTCTTGTAACAGAGAAGGGAAACATGCCATACATCTTTTCATGGACACTGAGCCGGAAAAGATGGTGTAAGGCTTCCTGTAGCGTTAGGCTAGTCTTAGGGATTTATTTTGCAAAAGCTAAATGCATTTATCTGATTTGTTACTAAAGAGCTCTTTTTTTATGCAGGCAGCTACAGCTCATACAGCTAGT
The DNA here is from genome assembly GCA_002844005.1 of Limosa lapponica baueri. NCBI lineage: Eukaryota > Metazoa > Chordata > Aves > Charadriiformes > Scolopacidae > Limosa > Limosa lapponica. The sequence goes on from KZ506607.1 coordinate 82,967, forward strand.
GAAACAATTGCACATGCCTGCGTGCTGTTGAGCTCCTGCTTGTCTCGCTGAAGACAAAAAGCTTTCTTTTTGTCTTTCTAATCGTTTAGGTTTCAGTCACAGTTGTACTGGGTACAAATTAGTTCAGTCTCTATGACCCCTTGGTTTGTGCCTAGCCGACAAAACAGGGTACACACTTTACCTGAAGGCAAGACCCTCTGTTGTAAGATGATCTCATATGTATTGCCCATTATTATTAACAAAGAAAACAAAAGACTGTCATTTTACTCATTCTATTCAGTTTTCTTATGGGTAGGATAAAGGGAGAAGGAAAGTCAAGACTAGCATAAAGTTTTTTGGGTTGTAAAATAATCGTCAGGGAGCAGCAAAGGCTGGTTGCTCCCCAAGGAAAGGCAAGCCAGGATCCGAGGGTGCCCCCAGCCTGGGCAGTGCCCTCACTGATGGACGGCCATGTCCTGTCTGAACACAGTGGGCAGAGCTTGATGGTGGTAACAGGGTCCATCAACAGTCCCAGTCCAGGAAAGTGATGAACAAGACCCAGTGTCCAAACAGGGAGCTGGGAGCAAATGGAGACAGGGCTATAAACAGGGCTACTACATGGATCCAAAGTCCATCCAGGAGACAGGAACAAAGATAGGATGGAGACAAATTACAATGTACATCCACGGGGTCCATCCAGGAGACCAGCATCCTACGGCATAGCTCTGAGGCCCATCCAGGAGACAGGGTCTGAGACAGGGCTGGAGAGAGATTTGCATATAACATAGCTGAGGCAGAGGCTGAAGTCCCCATGGGTCTCCTCAGGGCCATTAAGGTTTAGCCACTGACAGCAGCCTCCCCTTCCCTCAGGAGGACCCATGGGGGCAGCATCCTGCATTCACTGGAAAACAGCCACCAATACAGTATGTCATGAATAGTCAGCCCTGCAGGTGAAAATGTGCTGCCTTCATACTGAGATAAGTAAAATAAATATTGTTATGCTGCATCGTGGATTATAGATTTTTCAGGGACATGGTGAAGTAGCGGAAAAAATTAGTTGGGACTTCTGTAAGTTTAGTTCTAGTCATGGTAGTGAAAACTCTGATTATTAATCATGGCTCACCTGGATTTTTGTCATGGCCTAACAGGGTTTTTTAAAGCACTACAACCTGCATTGCAGCCTTTCCCTGGATGTGGCATGAATGCCAGGAATTGTTTCCTCATTTACACCCAAAAGATAACTTGCTTAATACTTCCCATTTGCCAATACTTTAATTTGCTTAATGCTTCCCAACCTGAACAGCACAATTCATGAGAAACAAACCCATGTGCTTTTTGAAAGAAGAGCATTTAGTTCTTTTACAGAAGTCAGTTTATTTTTGATTATGATACCTTTGCACGCTCCAGCATCTGGAGAAGTTTGTCTGAGCAAGGTATTAACCGATTCACCTCTTGGTATGACAGATCATTCGTTGGTTGCTCACTTGCTATCCGTTTGCATGATGGACTGGCTCAAGCTTGAGAAAAAAAATCCAAACTTTTCTTGTTCTGGCTGCATTTTCTGTCCAAATCTGATAAACAGCCCAGTTTGAATTTTGGCTGCAAACTTACACAACCTCTCTTATCTTTTATTTTATGGCACCTCAGCTAGCCCAGTAGTACTTCTCACCTCTGACTGTCCAGGTTGTTTAGGAAGATGCTGCTCACTGTAAGGGTATCACCAAAGATATTTTATCTGTGAAAGACAAATCTAGAGCCTGTAATCAACAAGTCGTGATGGTTTCTTGTTTAGTTAGTGCTGTCTTCATCGCAACTAGTTCTCTGACATTTTCCTGTGGGTCTTACAATTCTTATATTTTGTCAGGTGGAACTGTGCAATCTGACAGGTATTGGGGTAGCAGGTAGGGTGATAATGCTGTCTGCGTGAAAACCTGGTTAGTTCTTCTGGCAAGTAAGAAGTTTACCTTTGACTAAAGTTGTTTGTATCCTCCCTGTTTTTAGATCTGCATTTCCAGTAACACACCTCTTGCTTCTGATGCTAAACCATGATTGCTTGCTCCTGTTAAAGGAACTTCTTTACTTTGAGGGTGACAGAGCTCTGGAACAGGCTGCCCAAGAAGGTGGTGGAGTCTCTCTGGAGACATTCAAAACCTGCCTGGACATGTTCCTGTGCAACCTGCTCTGGGTGGACCTGCTTTGGCAGGGGGTTGGAGTAGATGATCTCCAGAGGTCCCTTCCAACCCCATGTGATTCTGTATTGCACCTGCCTACTTAACCAGTCAGATGCTTCATTTTACCTCATGATTTTGGCTCTTCTGCAATCTAGTCATGCTCTTGATAGGTAACACAGCTCTGTTAAGATCAGATGGACAATTTCAAACTCCCAGGCTCCCAGATGAAATTTCTATATCATTGCTTTTGTCAGAATTTTCACTAGTTTTCTTTCTGGTTAGTTGGTTAGCTCCTCTGTTAGATCAGCTTATTTTAAAAGATCTCACAGGCTAGCAGCTTTGGTTTTGAAAACGAGAGCTTTCGTGGGCTGAGAGACCAATATTGCTTTTTGGGCCAAAAAGATTCCAGATCGTCTGCAGCATCTTACTTTTCCCCTGGCAAGTGCTTCCTGTGAAAGATGTTATCAAACTAGCTAAGGCTGGTGTGACTCAGCCAGACCTGGTACAAAAATAGTAATGACTTTTGGATACTTACTAAATGACGAAAGCTGATCTGTTATGGTACGGCACTGGTCAACTTTACCCAAAAAAGCAGCCAGGAAATAACCGGGAGCAACTGTTTGGATTTTGGATTCAGTAATGTGCGAAAATATATTAAAATTTCAAAATAATTGCAGTAGTGCTAGCAGATTCATGCTACATAGTACAAAATAGATATGATAAGAACTGGTACTTTGTTACCTGGAGACTGTACTAAGCACCACAAACATGCACGGATTGGAACTCATTGGCTTTCACTCCAATGATTGCACCAAGAGAATAGCAAATAATTGATCGTAGGGAAAACATCTACCAAAGATGGTATTTTAAAAAAAGAAGAGGGGGAACACTCATGTATATACCTAATCATGGTTTCTCAAAGGACTTTTTTTAAATGAAACTGTCATTAGTTTAAAGTACCTACTTCTGACACTTGTTTCCATGAGAACAGGAGCAGCAGCTAGAAATCACGTCATTGGAGTTCTTGTTGGTTGCACAGACGCAGGAAACTGCAGATATTGCATATACAAGCATTAGGACCAGTCAGCATAGTAATGTCAGGAGAAGAGGAAGGTTTTGTGGTGTTTTAAAATACCTTAATATATTTATAGGAACTCCTTACAGCTAATATTAGTGTTATTTTTTAACAAAAACGATTTTTCAAGGTAATTCAATTTAAACCTAAAATGATTAGTAAGAAGTAAATTTTCTTTGGAAAACTGCACCTCTCAAGCAACTCATAACCTGAGGCTTGAAAAAGAGAAAATAAGTGTAACCACGTTAAAGTAGTATTCTGCACCTGCCAAACTGTCTGATAAGCATTTATTTGCCTTACATCACATCCTTTCCTTAATGGTATTCCCTTGCATCTAGTTGTAGTATGTGCTGGCAAAACATCTTTTTATGTGTTGCTGAATCATATATTTACTTGGAGTGGATTACAAAGAACAGTCTTAGTTTTCTATGTGATTTACCTAAATATTTTCTTGGACCAGAAGTATTTTATAATGGAAAATTCAGGCATGAGTTCCTACTTAGCTGGGTGATGTTGTAAAATCTGGAAAAGAACATAACCAGCATGATGGAGTATTATACTTCTGGGGAAGTTGTTGTTCAGCTGTCTTTCATGTAAAATGGAGGTGTGGCCGTTTGCACACTCATTTTAAAAAAAATCTATTATTTCAGTCATGGGCAGAAAAAAAGCATAACCCTAAGGGGCAAGCAGAGCCTCAGGTACAGGTACTGCATCAAACCATCAAAACTCACTTGATTGCAACTTTGATTATGGACTGCAAAATCTCTGAATGTTTGCAACATTCCAGATCTGAGCAGCCCTGGACAAAGTACGACAGCTTCCTACTTCTTCCAAAAAGTGACTCTCCGAAGAAATGCAGACCCTTCTTTCATCCAGAAAGTGTATTAAACCCCATAATTTGTGATTCATAATACTTAGGAATTAATATATGGAACAAAGTTCTACTTAGAACAATATCTCATTTCTAATACTGATCAATAATTGATGTCCAGGGAAAAGTATAACGAAAGGCTCATGTATGGAGTGATCCTTCCTTGGTATGACTACTCCTGGCAATCAGTAATCTAAGTTTAGTTTTTGTCTGAAGGTGTAAAACCCTTTTTCCTGTATCTGGATACACGGACTTAATTGTGCAATCTGTTTTCTTAAGGTCTTTCTTCAATAAGCTGTTGCATGCCACATTCAACAGTATTTAGTTAATTTTGCTGAGCCTATCTAAAGGCCACTTTTTTCCCCAAAGGAAAACCCACCAGAAACAAGAAACAAAGCCTGGAGGCTGCAAGTGAGTCTTGTGCGTGTTACTTTTGCAGGGAGAGGTTGGACAGGTTGTAATTGATGCAATTTCTTGCAATAACAAAATGTTCCTGACCTTTTGTTGATCACAAAACAAATGTACTTTTAGTATGTCAAGTAAAATCAAATATCGCTCCTATTCCTCTCCACTAGTTCTCAAGGATGGTGTTGTGTAGTAGGCCACTTAATAAGAAATTTGAACTAAGTAGATGAGAACAGAGTGTTATAGTTGAAGACCTTAATGGCTACCAAACAGCTAGCTCAATTTTAATATTTCGCTATTATTCATATTTACAAGCAATTAAAACATGTGTGTACATGTGTGAGAGCAAGGGAGCTGGCAGCATGACATTGAAGAACCTAATTTTTTAATGCAGGGAGATTTGTGCAAAATATGGACATAGGAAATGGTTCACAGCCAGTTCCTTATGTTAAATGCCAGGCAGATCCCACAGCAACCAGTAACAGCCCCATCAAGAAATAATACTGCCACTGCAAGAATTAAATGCTTTATTCTGTTTATTGGCACCCACGGATTCTTGCTAAGCAAAGCACAGCTTTGCAAGGTACAAATCCAGGGACAAAGTCCTCAGTTTCAGAAGAGGGCCTGGCAAGGGGTAGAGTTCAGAGGAGAGTGGAGCAAGGAGGATACGGTACCTCATGATGGAGGTCATTCCCACTCTGCTCCTTTTCCACCTTTGAGATCAACACGATGATAAGTTTTATCAGAGCATCCTGCTTTTCTTCTTTGACAGTGACATGTCTCCTGTGGACTCCTCACACCAAAGCGGGGAGATAGCTGTGAGCAAGCTAAACAAGCTTCGTTCCAAACATAAATTCTTTAGGTTGAGCCAGAACCTGGGCAATAATTACGTAGTGAACAAAACAATTGATTAACTTCTATTTGCAATTGCTACTTACATTTAGGGATTTGGGGAGTACTGCACTTTAATAATGCTGTTAACGTTGGAGGGACACTGGACATCTCAGTTTTGCCTGCAAGTTCTTTCAGATCACTTTAGCCACTGTAGAAGTTATTTTAAAAGAGGCTGAGTTTTGTAGCTGTCACATATAATTGGGGTGTAATTTTGCCGCTGTTCTTTCAGTTAGCATCACACAAAGCACAGCAATATCCACTAGAAGAAGTTTTTTTATTTCTGAGCTTCCTTTTCTTTCCAGGTTACAGATACTGTGAAAAGTTGACCGTGAGATAGTAGAACTCAGCATTCTGTGAGAAAGGAAAAAGGCAAATAGCAGGATCATAGACCTGGACCTCAGGAAAGCAGGTTTTGGCCTATTGAAGGGATTTGCTTGGAAGACTCCCATAGCACATGGTCCTGGATAGAAGAAGGGGCCAGGAGAGCTGGCTGATTTTCAAAGATCACCAAAAATAGTCCATCCACATGTGTGGGGAATCAAGCAAAGGTGGCAGGAGGCCAGCATGGATGAACAAAGGCAAAGTTTTGAGTAAACTCAAACATGAAGGGGACGCATAAAGAGATGGAAGCAGGGACAGGTGACCTGGAAGGAATATAGAGACACTATCAAGCGTACAGAAATGGGGTTAGGAAAGCCAAAGCCCACCTGGAATTGAATGTGGTTGAGGAGGTGAAAGGACTTCTACAGGTACATCAACTGCAAAGGGCTGACCAACCTGATTGCTTTCTCTGATGAAATGACAAGTTCGGTGAATAAGGGGCATGTTGTTTATTTGGACTTTAGCAAAGCTTTTGATGCTGTTTTCCATAACATTCTCATAGACAAACTGATGAAATACAGGTTAGATAAATAGACTGCAAAGTGGATTGAGGACTGAACTTATGGTCTCCAAAGTTGTGAGCAACGACACAAAGTCCAGCTGGACCAGTCACTACTGGTGTATTCCAAGGGTCAATACTAGGCCTAGTACTGTGTAACATCTTCTTTAATGACTTGAATGATGGGACAGAGTGCACCCTCAGCAAATTTGCAGATGTTAAAAACTGGGAGGTTGTTGTGCCACCATTCAGAGGGACCTGAACAGACTGGAGAAATGGGCAACTTCATGAAATTCAACAAAGAACAAATGCCAAGTCCCACGCCTGGTGAGGAAAGCCCCCATAAACTAGTACAATCTGGGGGCCAACTGCCTGGAAAAGCTTTGCAGGAAAAGCCCTAGGGGTCCTGGTGGATAGCAAGCTGGCCATGAGCCAGAAACGTGCTCCTGCAAAAAAGCAAGCCAACAGCAGTGTGGGCTGCCTTAGGAGGACTACCTCCAGCAAGTCAAGGAAGGTGATCCTTCCCCTCAACGTTGGTGAGGCAACATCTGGAGTGCTGGGCCTTGCTAGGCACCCTAGCACAGGAGAGACATGGACATACTGGTGTGAGTCCACTGGAGGGACTTTGAGCATCTGCCATATGAGGAAAGGCTGAAAGGGCTGGGATTGTTTAGCACTGTCAAGAAAAGGCTCGGGGGGGGATCTTATCAATGTGTATAAATACCTGATGATAGGGTGTAAAGACAGAGCCAGACTCTTCTCAGTGGTGTCCAGTGAAAAGACAAGAGGCAATGGGCACAAACTGAAATAAAGCAATTTCCACTTAAACATAAGAAGAACCTTTTTCAGTGTGAAGGTGGTCAAACACTGGAAGAGGCTGTGGAGTCACCATCCCTGGAGATACTCAAAACCCAACTGGACATGGCTCTGAACAACCTGCTCTAGCTGACCTTACTTTGAGCAGGAAGGCTGGATGATCTCCAGAGGTCCCTTCCAGCCTCAACCATTCTGTAATTCTGTCTCTTGCAAGTACAGGTACTCCTTCTCTTTTTCTATCATTTTGTTTCTCTGGTGTGGCTTCTCCAAAGCCAGATGGTAATCAAAGAGTCACCTTTGCAAGGAATGAAGTCAGAATTAGGAATCTACAAAAAAATATTATTCTTGGCAGTCATCTCACATTCAGTCCTTGAAAGCTCATGTCAAGCAGCTGAAATAAATTGCTGCCTCTGTAATCACTGTAGAGTCACAGTCAAATATTGGTATTTATACACTCAGTACGGAGGACTAAATGGAAGAGTCTGAGAATTGAAAAAGTGTCTGAAGTAGAATTCCAACTCCTTTTCAAAAGTGCCAGTTTTACAGCTATTACAGTTGTTAACGATTTGACTGTAACAGTATGACACATGGTGCTCTAAACAAAAGGGAGCCATGATAGCTTGTCTGGATCCAGTACACCCATGAGGAAGGGAAGGGAAAATATGTCATATGTCAGTTGGAAGGGACCTACAGCAATCTAGTCCAAACATGCCCTTGTGGCCAAGAAGGCCAATGGTCTTCTGGGGTGCATTAAAAAGAGCATGACCAGCTGGTCAAGGGAGGTCATCCTCCCCCTCTACTCTGCCCTGGAGAGGCCGCATCTGGAGCACTGTGTCCGGTTCTGGGCCCCCCAGTACAAAAAGGACAGGGAACTACTGGAAGGAGTCAGTGGAGGGCTACAAAGATGATCAAGGGAATGGAGCACATCTCTTGTGAGGAAAGGCTGAGAGACCTGGGTCTGTTTAGCCTGGAGAAGAAAAGACAGAGGGGGGATTCATCAATGCTTATCAATATCTGAAGGGCGGCTGTCAAGCGGAATGTGGTCAAACTCTTCTCAGTGGTGCCCAGTGACAGGACAAGGGGCAACAGACACAAGCTAGAACACAGGAAATTCCATCTCAGCATGAGGAGGGTACTTTGAGGGTAACAGGGCACTGGAACAGGCTACCCAGGGTGGAGTCTCCTTCTCTGGAGATATTCAAAACCCACCTAGATGCATCCCTGCCTGCTCTAGGTGAACCTGCTTTGGCAGGGGGGTTGGACTAGATGATGTCTGAAGGTCCTTTCCAACCCCTACAATTCTGTGATTCTGTGATTCTATGATGGTGGGTTGGAGAGTCTCTTTCAGTAGGAATCTGGGATTCTTTCTGGACACTTTGTTCTGCATTGGAGGTTGCACAACGAGGTAGGACTGAGGCCACTGGGACACTCCCATTCTCCTTGTAGTACAGAGATCTTTACCTCATCACAACCTGTCTTGCCCCCTTCTCTACTCCTGGAGTACAACACAAATAATTTGGCATCCTCTGAACAGCAGGGCATGGGAAAAGACAGTATGACGAGGTAGTAATGAATAGAGTGAGGCTAAGTCCTGGGAGGCAGCACAGGTGGTATACAAAAACCATAGAATAGTTTGGTTTGGAAGGTACCTTTAAAGGTCATCTAGTCCAACCCCCCTGCCATGGGCAGGGACATCTTCAGCTAGATCAGGAAGCTCAGCCTGACCTTGAATGTTTCCAGGCATGGGGCATTTACCACCTCTCTGGGCAACCTGGACCAGTGTTTCACCACCCTCATCACAAAAAAATTCTTCCTTATATCTAGTCTAAATCTGCCCTCTTCTAGTTTAAAATCATTACCCCTTGTGCTGTTGCTACAGGCCCTACTAAAAAGTTTATCCCCATCTTTTTTATAAGCCCCTTTAAGAATTGAAAGGCTGCTATAAGGTCTCCCCAGAGCCTTCTCTTCTGCAGGCTGAACAACCCCAACTCTCTCAGCCTGTCTTCACAGGGGAGGTGTTCCATCCCTCTGATCGTTTTTGTGGCCCTCCTCTGGATCCTCTCCAACAGGCCCCTGTCTTTCTTGTGCTGAGGGACACAGTACTCCAGGTGGGGTCTCATGAGAGTAGAGTAGAGGGGCAGAACCACCTCCCTCAACCTGCCGGCCAAGCTTTTTTTGATGCAGCCCAAGATGTGGTTGCAAGTGCACGTTGCCAGGTCATGTCCAGAATACTCTTTCAAATACCGTCAGAGTATTGACACCTCATAATTTTTGGTATTGATTGCTATCATGTGCATTTAACAAGTGTGATGCTACCAAAATATCGGTGGGTTGCCTCTCACTAGTAGTAATGACTGTGGGAACAGTATGTGAGCAATGTAATTTACTGCTTCCTCTGAGGAGATGCAATTTGAACAATGTTAAAACCTTGACACTACACTGGAGCTATGTCTTAACAAGCATTTTCAAAGACTTTAATCAAAAATAACTATTATGGACTGTCATATATAGTCTTGTGTCCAGTATATAAGAACATTCATTGTCTGAGTGAAAATCTAGCCGGAAAGATATTCTAACCCTCACACAGAGGCTATGGTACAGCTTGTTATAAACAAGATAGCTGTTCCTTGAAAAGTTTTCCTAACTTAAACCAGGTTTCCTACCCCTGAGAAGCCAAGAAATATCCAAGATATACGTGCAGTCTGAACTTTCTTGACATTTGCTTATCCCTAGATACCATTTTCAGCCAATTTTGTTCTCAAGAGCGCTCATTAATATTTTATTCAGAATAGAGGGAGAGAAAGAAGAGCAGAAACAGCCTAGAGAAGAAGCTGAGAGGCCAGAGACAGGTTATCCTCTTATGTGATGCTAATGGCAAGAGGCTCTGCTGGGATTTCTACTAATAAAGGTGAGGGTATTCAACTCCCTCTTTATTTGCAGAGATTATGATGAGAATCATCGCAGTGACTTGCCATGATAGATTTTTCATGGCTACACTCCTCCATGCTGCCAAAGGAAAGAATTGTTTGTCTCTTAGAACTCTTTCCAGAGGGGACACTTGCTTTTGTTGTTGTCTCTGGGCAGATCCACCAGCACTGATTTAATAGAAGATGGTGAGGGAGTTTTTGTGCACAGCTCAAAAACTCCAGCACACGTGGAGCCTATTTCTGTGTCATTGGATGTAATTGACTTTCAGCTGAAATAGTAGTCCTTCAGGGTGGCAAAGACCAAGCACACATTCCTTGCTGTATGATTATGAAGTCTAGTGGCTTAGCTATTAAGGAGATGAGTTGTGATACCCAACTGCAAGTGACATTCGGATAAAGTCACAGGTGAATTTAAAGTCTCATGCTCCAGCTTTGTACTGAAGCGTAATAAACACATCCGTAGTCAGTAACAGCTGACTGGAAATGCAACAGGTGCTCCTAATCCTAATCATGCCTCAGCTATTAGTACCAACTCCCACCTGAGACCTGTACTTACTACAAGTGCACGAGTGGGTTGAGCTGTGGGCTAGCATCCCAAATCTTTTTGTCCGTGCAGTGTATCAGCAGACATGCTGTGTCTGGGACCAAGACCTGAGTGGATGTGGTAAGAGTCAACAGCTCCTCTAAGAGCAACTTGTCTCTCTCCATTCCTGCCTGAGGTGAACTTGAGCTAAGGAAGATAGTGGTAGAGCAGTGCTGGCAGAACATCCATGGTGCGTATTTTTGTGCTGAAAGAAAAGGTTCTAGGGAGACCCGGTGCTCTCTTTGAGGCGTTATGTACTTGGATTCTTCATTGTAACAAACGTATTCCTGGGCAGCAATTTTCAACTGTTGAAATGTCTCTAGAAGAAATGTCCTCACCAGCTGCTCCAGATCAGAGCAATCAATGGCATCTCAGAGGTGCAAAATAACTCCTTTGTTGATTTGCCATTCACTGGGTGTATCCACAAGTGCATTGTGTAAATAATGAAAGGTGTTTGCTGTTGAATGACACTGGTGTTTCCATGTTGCTTTATATACTGTTCAATATTACTTTCATCCCCTGACTTGAGGCATAAGTAGGACAGCAGAACGTAGCATTTTCATTTGGGCATCTCCCTTTTTTAACTCTATGATTCACGGTACCTTGGAAGAACATTGGCTGGGGTAGACCAGCACTGCACTCTTGAAAAGGCAATGAATGGTCAGGAAATTAAATTTAAAATTAGTAGGGAAGCTAAAGTGACTTTACTTTGAGAAATACAGTAAAGGGAACAAGCAGCAGCAGCTGGCTTCATTGAACAATAAGTGATACCAAGAAAAGGTAGGAAATTCTTCTTACTTACCTCTCCTGATAACTATCAGTTGGCTAGCATCGTTGTGAAGAGCTATGTTATTTAGCAAAAAAGGATAGCAAGATGCCCTTTTTACCTTGTGAGAAAAATAGCTTTAATTTATGGTACCTTAAACTGCTACCTGTTGATGCTAAAGGAAATACTTATCTAGGGCATAGTACTTGCTGTTCTCAAGTTCACTGGTAGGTCACTTTCCCTTGTTGCTGGGCTTTAGTGCCCAGATACTTCCTGGCTAAAAAGTTGTAGGGGTACTGGATGATGCAGGAGGGACCTGAAATTAATTCTGTAGTAGAGAGCACAAAGTACAGGTGTCATCCTTGCCTCAGGCATGAGCAAAACATTCTGGTTTTGTCCTGTAAAACAAAAAATCAAAAGATAGTGAAATATAAAAGGGTTTTTATCCTTCCTGCAGATGTACAACTTGCAAGGAAAAGGAGTACCTTCCTATGAAAGTTACATTTTGGGAAGATTGGTGTGTTTAGGAGTCATAAAAAGATTTAGCAAAAAAAATGCAACAGTCATAATCTTTCTCTTAGAAAACAGCAGTAATATACACTGTTTAATAAACAGGAGAAAATGATTGCCATTTTTTTGAGTGAAGCTGGTGTTAGTTGATTGTGACCATCCTCATAGCCAGAGAAGCATTGCCTTGATGTAATTTGGTACTGTTGACAGAGATGAGGCTGTACTGACCATGCAAAATACTGAAAGGAACAATAATATTTTCCTGGAGACAGGCAAAGTATTTGCCAAGGTCTAATTCCACAAACTTCCACATAAAAAGGAAAAAAAAAAAAAAAGCACAAAGTTAAAACTCTGCCTCCAAGGACGAGACTAAAACTACCCAGAGCCTACCTCGGTTGGCTGCGCTCCTGAGCAACAGCTGCATGACCGATTGAGACAAAACCAGCCAAAAAATGATATAATAAATCTGCGACAATGAAGATTCCAGAAATGTGCAAGATGGATCTGTCTAATTTAAATTGCCTTTTCCTTTAGGGTTTATAGTAAGTCTTCAAACACAGAACTTTGTATCTTCCATTTTAACACTGGGTACATGACTCCTCTGCAGTTGTGCAGTATAAATTATTTCTAATGGAAGAATTTGAAGTGCTGCAGTTACATCAGTTGGCAAAATATGGCATACAGAACCACATGCATTTTTCTAAAAAAGTCTTTGTTTCTGTTTTCTGCTTCACTTCAGCATCATGAAAATCCACAAGCGTTTGGGCAGATTTAGCCCAGATTTTAGCCCTGTACTTTTGAGAAAAACTAAAAGGAGGGTTTGAGTAGAATATGTGAGGTTGAAGCTTTCTGCCTTTTCAGGCTTCCCTTATACCTGTTACAACAGTTCGGTTATTTGCTTTTTCTCCACGGGAAATTCAGATTGAACATAATGACTTTGCATAGATGTGGCAGACATCCCTGCTGCTTTTCAGCCTTTCTGATAAATCTGAAAGCAATATATCCCGCATGATATATGATTGTGTTGAAAAATGCTTATTCTCCAAATGTCTGCCCTATTAGGTTTTGGAATAACTCAGAGTGACAGCGGGATAAATTCATCTATAGTGAAACTTCACGGATTATGAAGAAAAGGTAAGATGGATGAATTTTCCCTGAAAACTATAAAAAATAAAAAAATTATTACAATAAATTAGCGTGATTTGGACATATACTTCCACTATCTCTATTTTAGAGATAGCACAAAACCCCAAACCAATGCAATTTATAGCAAAGTGTTAGTACAAATTTTCCAGACATTTATAGCCTTCACCAAATATTTTTGTGTAAGATAGCTGTATTATGGGAAGAGGTCTTGTTTTACAGATGTTCTCCTTTCATTGGTATATATTGCCAGCAGACAGAAAAGTGAGAGTGTTTTTCTGAGCACGAGTATCTTTTGGATCTGCACTGGCAGGAGCTCAAACTAGAGAACTAGAGAATCCCATAATTTTCATATTTTTCCAACTCTTTCATAATGGAGGGCTGAAAATTTCCACAGCCCTTACTCTAGCCTAGTTCCTAGGGCACTACAGGTTTTCTGGCTGGAAGGGTGCTTACTTCTTTTCCCTGTCTTACACCCTGCATCCAGTGGGCCTGCTTCCCGAGAAAGAATGGCAATCGCTATGGCCGGTGTAGTAGCAAGGTGCACTACAAACTCAGGTAATAGTACATGTTTCTTTGTGGTCTCACACATGATCTTCTGAATTTCCTCATTTTGCTTTCACAGGATACCATTCTGTCTTCTTGCTTCTTCCTAGAAGTCAGGAAATTTCCTTTCTTTCCCCTTCTCACCATCAGTCTTTCCCCTTCTCTTGCTTTCCCAAAAAACTGGTTTGTGGAATGTGATCATAGGATCAGTACAGATACTATGTTTGCTCTCAAATACCATGTTCCTTACATAAGGGAAAGGATAGACATAAGCAAGTAATGGAATCACTTTGCTTTAAATTACAAATGTCTCTTGAAAAAGTATTTTACTTTGTGACTAGAAGAATAAAGTTCACAGCTGGTGAAACGTCATTGATTTCATTTTAGTTCTATCAGATTGTGAAAAGATCCCTATATTAATGATATTGTTCCTGAAAGTACTTAAATAACATTTTTCTCAAGGATATTTTGGAGGTTTTTTCCCTCCTCTTCCCCAATGTATTATAAAAAGCAGATGAGTAATTATGTAATATAATTTTGATGAAACTGTACAAGAGCTAATAAGACATTTAGCAATATTTTTGCCATTTAATCTATTGCATTTGATCTTGTTCTCAAAATTTTCAAATTAAAAACAAACTCATGGCCCATTTTCTGTGAAATTTTAAACTAAAATGCACTCCTACACAAATTAACATAGCATCTGCTGTCACTTAATTAAAAATAATTATGCAGTCTTCCGAATTCACAACGTAAGTTGCTGGTAACCAGGAAGATAGTGGCAGTACTGTTTAATAACGGACACCTAGGCTGAGACATTACCAATGGGTTTATTTTCCTCAGTGCTTGCATTGCAGATAGCAGCTTCATATATACCTACTGTATACTTCATATATGCCTACTGCCACCAGCCGTGGAATCAGAGAGGTGGGAACTTGGTAGAGAATGAAGGTGTGAAACAGCAAGTTGTCACAGTTAGATGCTCCTAGAACTTGCACTTAGTAAAGCTATCTTGAATTTCTCCACAGTACAGGCATACATATAGTGATGACCATTTTGACAGGAGGCAGGATAAGTAACAAAACGGGTAATTGATTTCCCTGGCTACTGCAGTCCACTGTTCCTGAACTCCTTGACTTCTGGAGAAATATAGGAGTACTCTGGATATTCACTGCAAATACAGATTGATAAAGGCAGAGCACAGTTCTTTTATCCAGTGTTTTTTGCAGGGCGGCATTCTCATGTAATTGAGAGTCTGGAAGCAAATGGCCGGTGAATTGCCTGATGTAATATGGTCTCAAGTGGGGAATGATTAGTTAACTGGCAAGTATTGCTATCCCTTGGTCATTAAGCTTTCTAGTTTTGTAAGCAAAAACTGGGTGTGGGGACACATGGGCATATCCTTCTGCAGAGCATCCTCTGCGCTACCTTGTTGAAACACAATCTGTGGAGGCAAAAAGCTTCTGCGGTAGGTCTTGCTGCCCTCCACTCTTCCTGCATGGATTTGTTTACAAGGAAGGTAGTCTGTAAATGCTCTTAGAGGTGAACAGCCTGAAAGAGCGATGCCATGAAGGAACCAGTGTGTCCAACACCAGAGAGAACCGATGAACTGTAGCAGCCCTCCAGCCACCCTACATTGAGCCCAGCAAGTGGCCACCAAGATGATTAGAGGGACAGAGCAAATGACAGCCAAGGAGAAGCCAGCTGAGCAGTTGTTTTTTTTTTCAGCCTGAAGAAGAAAAAGAGATGATCTAATTAAAATATACCCACTAGAAAACACAGCCATACTCTCAATTCATGTGAACAATTAAAGGACAAGAAGCAACAGAAACATATTGCAGCAAGGAAAATTCCAATCAGATATAAGGAGAATTCTTCACAGTGAGACTGAACCAGCGCTGGTACAAGCAGCCCAGAGGGTTTCTAGAACCTCAGTCCTTGAGGACACTCAGAATTTGGCTGCCCTCAGCAACCTAAGGTAACTACAGAGGACCCTGCTTTGAGCAATGGAGTTGGACCAGATGACCTAAATTACTCAATTATTTTACAGAAATGATCCATCACTAACCCGTTGTCTAGAATAGGAGTGAGATTCCTATCACAAGGCTCTGAGGACAACTTGTAAAGCCAGAGATGTACCCCAAAACTTTGAAACGTTTGGAAAAGAAAGGTTGAGGAGAAAAGTTTGCATACAGAGAGAACAAGATTCAAAAGAAAGAATAGTGGACCTTGTTAAAGCCACTGCCCAATTCTGGCAATAGCGGCTCTGACATCCCGCTGACTAATTTACACTGTATTTACCCCGATGAGGGAGCAACACTAGGTATGAAGCAGGAGGGGACCAGCTCTTAAAGCACTGGCAACTCTCAAATTTCATAGGGGTTTTAAACCACTCGACACTTCCAGGAAGAAGTGGCAGATTTTGACAAGGCAGAAGAAGTGCCCGGTGAGTGAATGAGCTGAGAACTCTGTTACGCTTTCCCTTCACTACTTTTTTTTCCCCGTGGTGCTTTTTTTTCATTATTGCTCATGACTCTTCTAATTTCTCTTGCCTATTACTGTCTCTGGTGCTTCATTCAATTACATACATCTATTTCTTCCAGGGTGTTACACATGGGTCTATGAGAAGATAAAGAATAAATACACGTGGTACTTCTGTTGGTTTCAGGGTCCTTCCACCTGCATCCATCTTCTCTGATCCCATTGCTGCTGTGCAGAGTATAAAGGACCATCTGATCATATTCTTTACACCTGGGTACTTCTCTTAACTCAGTTTAACTGAGTAATCAAATAGAATCAAGATATTTCTATTTCTAGTGTGGTGTGTTGGGGTTAAAGCTTTGATGACATTTCTTATAGATACAGTAGACACCATCAGTGTCTTTGCATAAAATATATTTGAGATAATAGGCCTTTTAGACAAGGGGATTCAAAAAGGAAGGAAAATGCTACACAGATTTCTAAAAGAGACTATTAGTTGATTTCCTAGTAAACTTGGCTAGAACAATGGTAAAATTAATGTAGTGCTGTTTACTGTCATGTTTTCTGTACAACAGACATGGAAGAAAGGTGGTGGATGCTGAAGATAAGGGAGTTTAGTTTAACAGAGATCTGGATTCTTACTGCGCTCTTGGAAAAGTGGAGCAGCTCAATGAACAAGACCAGACTACCTCAGTAAGTACAAGTTACACATCTTAACCTACAAGGAAAGTCTGTGTAGATTTTCCATTCCATATGCAAAATCCAGTTCAATCGATTCCTCCGGTCTTAGGGTAGTGAATCGATATTGCCCGGCTGCAGTAGTCCTGTTAGTTTCTGTGATTCCATGGGAAACCACATAGGAACTGGATGAGCAGAAACATAATGCAGTGAGAACTGGATTATGAATCTAATCAATTAGTTAAAGTTAAAAATACAAAAATATGTTCCCCTTTCAACTACAAACCCTTCCTACAGGGTACAGAAATCCGTAACTTTAATCTGCAAGTAATTCAGATACAATATTGGGTTGCAAAGTACTACTAAAAAGGCTATAATATGTCCCATATATTAAGGCAAGTTTTCTTGAAGCAAACTTCAGGTGAAAAATCAGATTGGTAGAGATGAAGGAGGAATCTGTCTTTGGTAATCTTACCTGAGAGTAGAGAGGGAGCACGTAACGCATGAATCTCACACAGGTTTTTGGCAGTATCTTTCCTGGTGAGTTGCGTCTTCCCACTGTTTCACAAGAGGAAACAATTCTAGTTTACTTCACAAGCATCATATGAGCCATTAGCTGTTACTGAAGCAGTAAATTCATAAATGTATGAAACTGCTTTGGAATAGCAATATATGCATGTTGAGAAGCAACTGTGTCATCCTGCCCTTTCGTTCAAACCTGTTCATCAGGTTGTCTTTGTTTTAGGGAAGAGACATCAAATGTTAACAGGAGGAATTCAAGTTTTTCATAGTGTAAAATGAATGCTCGTAACCTGGGTAAGGTTTCTGAAGGGGGGGAAATAAACAGGCAGAACAGCAGATAAGCAAATGCAAGAGGAGATTTAAGCAGCCGGAGCAAGACGAAAAGCACCGAGTTTGTTTGAATGCTGGAAGTTTCTCAGAACCTCAAAACTCAGATGGGTACTGAGAAACTTCAGAAATAGCTCAGTGAGAGGAAGATGCCAAGTCAACCCCTACAGGCTCAATTTACAACCTGAACATTAAGTACAGCAATCCCATTTTACTGACCAGGTAGAGGACATTTCTGCAGATTGCTAACACAGTAGCACCAAGGCAGACAATTTTAGGCAGCTCATTTCAAGTCAGATGACTGAGCACGATGTCACCCAAGTTACAGCAGTGAGCAAAAGGGATCAGCTGATGTGGTTTTAACATTTTAACACAGATCTGTATCAGCTGGAACAAGATGTCTCCATTTGACCATAGGTGCTTCAAGCAAATCAGTAGGTACATGTCTGTTTCTTCTAGCACCTACATATTCCTCAAAATTTAGAAAATCATTTGAAGATTGGCCCCATCTTATTATTTCCACTTTAAAATGCTTATTAGGTTAATTACACCAAAGATGGGTCTGACAAAGCCACTGGCTTGGGGAATTTAGGTCTTTGTTCACAATTTGAATGTTTGAATGCAATTTTTGATTTATTTTCTGTCTTTGTGAAATATATTTTGCAGAAAAAAATGACAGCAGAACCTTAAATATTTTGGAAGGATTTTAGAAGATTAAAGAAAAAGAAGTGTCTGGAAAAGTGGTCAGTTTGAAACAGAGCAAGTCTCCACAGACTGAGATAGAGAAAGACAAAGACAGCATATGTTGGAAGCAGTCACTAATGAGCTGCTCTCAGCCAAAAGAGCACTTGAAGAAATAGTAAGATGAGGGGAAAAAAAAGAGCCAGGTACTTTTTTTTTTCTCTGTATTGCTATTAAAACAAATCATTAAGGTCTTTTAAGAGACTCTTTAAAAGCTTATTAAACAGTTTTTGGGTGCTCCAGCTAATACAAGTTGACTCTAATCATATGATGGTAGCTTAAGGAGTTTTTAAGAGACTTCTTCAGCAACCTGAAAGAATGATTTTTGTCACAAAGAAAGATACAATACATTGCAAAAGAAAAGTAATGTTTGTAAGAGAGGAGTCACAAGAACTGTATTGTTCCTTTAGAAGGCAATCAGGAGTTGGTTAATCCAGAGTTTTAAAAAATGAACAAGGAACTATTTTAGAGGTTTAATTAAAAACTATTTTGATCTTTTCTCCTAAAGTCTCATTGCTTTCATACCACTACTATTATTAGCGCATTGCTGTGAAAGTAGCCACATTCACTGGTTCACTACAGCTTGCTGGCTTCACAGAATATGTTACGAAGATAATGTGCTTTTAATATAAATGCACTGGTTGTATCAGATGTAAACAGTAGAGTAACTGTTGAAGTTACTTAAAGAATTAATTAGAACTTTCAAAACACTTTATTTTTCTTTAGCATCAGAGTAACCTGGATGTCAGGAAATATCTTCACTAAAATCAGAATCAGGCACTAGTTTCAAGTGATCAAAATACGAGACTGGATTCTATGTCTGGCTTTGCTCTTATTTGCAATACACAGAGTAGCTCTCTTTCCCATTGCCTTTCTATTTATTTCTATCAATACTGCAGATGTTCAAAATATCATGGATGTTTTAAACTGAAGAGAAAATAGGTTCTGTTCCTATGGAGTGTAGAGAGATGAAGACTGACCAAAGGTCCAGGAAATAGGTACAACTCATGAGCAGGATTGTTAGAATGTCTCTATAAATTATGTTTATCTTAAACAACTCTCTTATTCTCACTGTTCTGCCCCAGTTCATTCTCTTACAATTTTTCTATATCCATACACCCATTGCTATGGTATCTTTCTAGCATTCATCATTCTCACAACATATAGGGGAGTTAAAAATATCTTGTGAGCATGGTCAAGATAATGAATCTACAGAGAAGATACAATAAAATAAATAGGTGTAGTTGTGGATCAGGTCAGAGGAGATGTTCTAGGGGATAAAACACAGAGAGGTTAACTCAAAACTCAGGAAATGAAGTAGTTGTCACCTTTTTTTTGCTAAACTTTTCCTTCTATCTGACTGCCCAGGTCTAACTTTTGAGGGAGACCTCAAACTGCAGGTACCACCAGCAGTGATATTATGGTCCACATCAATGTCTTCTCAAAGTGTACCAGCTTTCTTAAAAATTGTCAGGGAGTCAGTGAGGTTCGTTCCTATTGCTGTTAAATCTGAATGCCTTACAGAGGAAGAAAAAAGAATGTATTCCAGAGGAACAGCTGCCAAGCTGGGAAACAATATCTTAAAGTGATTAATTTAATCCCTTATATTCTCATTGTTTACAGCTAGTGGAAGAATTAATATCAGGAACTCTGAATTCTAATTACATTCCAATTAGCTTTCTGACATCTTCCTTCGCTGACAGTTGCCTTGCAGAAGTCCTACAATTCTGCTCCACTCCCATCCTAGAGACGTATCTCAGGTACACTCCATGCTACTTTCAGTTCTGTGGTCTCGGGCTCAAATATTTGGACAAGTTAGGCACTTCTGAGGTCTCATGCATATATGCCTTTAATATTTGCAATGGTGGTTAATATAATCACGGTATAGGAACTGCTTGTTAGTTCTTCTTGTGTATTTTTGTGATTGGATGATTTTGATCCAGGGTAGTATAAGCAAGTGCACGTCACATTCATGTGAGAACATATGCTTGGTAAGCTTTCTGTCATATAACTCTTGAAGAACTACATGTGTTTTTCTCATGCTTTGAATTTAATGATGGGATAGCCTTTGGACTTCTAGCAGTTCCTGATATTCTTTAGTCCAGTAGTCCAACTTAATGCAATGCATTCATTAATATCTGCATTCTTTCCATGTGTGACAAATTAAAAAATATCTAATTCAAAGCATGTTAAAAAAATCACAATATGTATTTTCCTTAAGCCATTTAAGGTACAAAATGTGAGAGGGGTGGTTGTTTGCTTGATAGTACTTCTAGAATTGCCATGCTAATCTTATCTAGATGTAGATTCAGAGATTTATTTTGAAGTACACCTCTTTTACTTACTTGCTTATTACATTTGGACCCTTAATTGAGTTCTTGGACTGCTGGCCTTCCTTTGGGAGGCTGGATGTTAAAAAAAGCAAGCAATATTCAGAAAAAAGCCTTCCTCCTCTTGCCTATTTATCTGCACATTTTCATGACTTCCATTGCTTTGTGTCTGAAGTGGAGGTAGAAGAAGAAGAAATTATCACAAGTGACCAGTTGCTGATCCAAAAACTCTGAGAAATATCTGGATGGATGTCTTTTGTTTCATTCTCGCAGAACTATACTTAGAATTATATATTGAACTATACGTAGAAGGAAGTAAAAAATACATATATATGTGTGTGTATACATATATATATGTTTAATTTTCTGCTTCAAAGAGCTTTATTGTTAATTTGGGTGCATCTTTGGGTGCATCTTTAGGTGCAGTTGGGTAATGATGATTGTAAGAGATGCGAAGTTATTGCAGGTGTTCAGGGCCAATATTTTCTTCCTCATTATAAGAAACAAAATGTTCAGTATCTTTCTTATCTCTGCCTCACTGCTCTTCATGATACTTCTGGGAACATGACCTGTTGGATGAAAAACATCCAGTTACTGTAACTGTAAGTGTACCAAGGAACTTCAAATTTATTACTAAGGGTGAAAGAAAAACCAGGAAGTACCAGACGGGGCAGGTTCTCACTTATTATTGACAGCTGTTATCTTCTTATCCACTGGAAATGCATTTATATTAAGGAATATGCCTTCGGCTTTTCGTGAGAGAAACCTAGGGGTCAAAGCTGTGTGGAATAATTTAGGATCACTTATGGGCAGCAAGCAAACACAGTTTAGAAAGTCATTTAAACAAAGTTGTGTCTAGATTAAACATTTCATATTCCAGAACATGGAAAGTATTCACAGCGTGCTTTTCCAATTAAGATTGTATAAATTGTCCTAGTAGCCTAATCCACTTTTCACAGTATGGGAAATTGGAAGGAACTAAAATGAAGTCAAAATCAAAATGAGTGCAAGTTGGAGTCAGGAGATAATTAGGTCTATTACAGGTAGGTCTAATACTTTTTTTTTTTTTTCTTCCCAAAAATGCAACTCAGGAAGTAGGAGGTAAGTCCCGTTTTACTGCATGCTACATCGTGGTAAAACAGTCTGTTTCCCCAAGGCTATGAATTGTCAGTTCTGGGAAAAAATATTTTTGCTACCTTTGGATCACCTTCAAGCTGATGTGTTTCTTATTATGTGTGTTCGTAGCGTATCCCAGCTCTGGAAGATATGTTTAAACGAGGCTGTTACACTAATGAGAGTGGAGTTTGGCTTAACGGTGCTCCACGCTTGAGGTGCTCTCCCTGTGACACGAGCGGATCTTGGCAGGTGGGTGCAGTCAAGAGAAAGAAGGTGGTTGGCGCTGCTGGGGCTGCTCTTAGTTTCCCTGAGACAGAGAAATAATTTACAAGCAGCCTTCATATCAGAACCTCTTATGGTGATATAAAACCTCACTTGTTTCGGCGAGCTCAGCGGTGAGCTTCAGGTCATTTAGATGCTGGGAATCTGAATACGCTGTTTGTGCTTGCTCTTCTTTGGTTATGTTTGGCACAGAATGCAATTAAAGCCTAGTCAATGAAGTCTTGGGATTATACTGGATTTTGAATGGTAATTTCCCTGCAGTTTAATCCCATATGGAAGTAGAGATCCTGGCCCTGGTGAATTTAATGTCAAGACTTCCACCGACTTCAGCAAGGACAGAACTTCTCAGAGAGACCATGCCATTCCACCAGCGACAGTTTCACACAGCTAAGAATTTGGAGACAGGGCATAAAAATATCTAGAAAGGAGGTTCCTTTCCCAGAAAAAAAATCAGTGAAATAGTTTTGAAAATGATTTTCTAACACTAATAAAGAAAATGTAATAGACCATTTTATGTTCCTGTCCTTAGGCTCTGCCTTATACCATGATCAATATAAAAGAAAATGATATTTTCTTGATTACTCATTCAGGCAGAAAATGAGTTCTGTTACCTGAAAATTTAGAAGTTTCCTGAGTAATAGAATAGCCTTTGTGCATCTTCAATTTCTGATGTTATTGGGTAGTTTATGGTATTTACTAAGATGTTTTAGCCTAATCATTTTTTTGACAGGATAAAATATCTCTATTACGGTGGGAACATTTTCCTGACAGAGGAAACCATATAACAAGTTAGATGCTAAATGCAATTTGCTGATCAGTGATGCAGAGTATACAATGCGTGTGCGAGAAATAGTTTAAATATCAACCAGAAACTAACTATGTAAATTACACAAAAGCATCCTTCATTGTGCTGGCTTTCTCTTCCTTCCAAGACTGCAAAAGGCACTGGCAGAATTAATTTGAATTTCGCAAATTCGTTGTATAGAAATCTGTCTGCTGCAGAGTTACAGGCTCTTCTTTCCGTGCGGAACACACTTTAAAAAAAAATAATCTAGTTTAACATTTGGAAGAGAGTGGATTAACCAGCAGTATGCAGTCAGTTCCTCCTGGTACTTCTACAATAGTCACCAGCCTTTGGGAGTGACTACCAAAGATAGGCTCATGTCTTTCAAAGCGTTCGTAGGCAAGATCTGCTGCCTTGGCCTGCTAGGGTCTCCTTGAGGCACACTAGCCCTGATGTGGATTCTTGGTCAAATTTGTGACTTTAGTCATAAATATTTAGTCAAATAGTGCATTACCCAGCAACAAGCAATTCAGTAAGTGCCAAAGAAAGATCTCCTGGTTCTTGCACCCACTGAAGTTTCAGTAGGGAGCACAGAGGCAAAACAGAGATGGAATAAAGCACTCTCTTATTTGCATCTCAGCAACTGGTGAAAAGCCATCATCTTCCAGCAGATGCTTGAAATAGAAATCAGCATGGTAAAGATGAAATGGGACACAGACTACTGTTATTTCTAGATTTTATTTGTGCTCCCAGGAGATGGGTTACTGTTACTTACAGATACATAGGTAGCTGCAGCTGCTCTTCAGTCCTATAACATGAAATGTGCTGCAGGATAGGAAAGAGAATAGAATCATAGAATCATCTGGGTTGGAAGGGACCTTTAAGATCATCAAGTCCAACCATCAACCTAACACTGCCAAAATCACCACTAAACCATAGTTTCCTTCCAGCCTCCTTCTTCTCTATAAATCATAGTGTCATAGAATCTAGTTCAGTTGTCCTAAATGCTGTCACTATTAAAACTTTGCAGCTCGGAGGAGCTCTGTTTAGCCATTTTGAGCATGTGCACTTCCAGTAGTTCAAGGGCCTACTGTGTTGAATTTTAACTTCTCAAAAACCTGATGAGCGCTTGTAAATATTGATCCTCGTTTAGCTTTGCTAGATGGTGCCCCTCTAGTGTTATCCTATGAGAGATGTGATGAGAAACTGAGGGCAAAGACCATGAAATGCAGATCCTTGCACGCCTTTTGCATCTTGTTGGGAAGATAAATTTTTCCTTTGCTCTCATCTCACATGGGCCACCCTTGTAAGAACTGGTTGAAGCTTTCGTCTACTTGGTGGTGTGCTCTTCTCCACTGGGACTGCAATTGCATGAAATCATTCTTTGTCAGTGGAGTAAGGAAGTGGGGTGGGCTATGCAGAAGCCCAAAAGCCTTTTCTAATATAAAACAAGCTGGGACTATATGCTAAATTCTAAATACGTTTGGACAATTAATGGTGTCTTAATGTGTGTTCAGTGCCCTATAGGTTGAAATGTTGCCACAAACAATATAAATATAAATATAACTAGAGATTTTGGAATAAATTTGAGGATACTGCAGATTGGGAGTGGTGAGACAGGAGAAAGAGACAGTTTTGTTCTCTAGTTCATGCACGGAATCACAAATAAAAAAAAAAAAGGCACAACCTGGTGAATATCTGTGCCTTTTATCCCTATATTTCGCTCCCTAATCCATTTCTGATGTTTTTCTTTCTTCTTCAGGTAGTGGACTCTGGTATTTTCTTCTTGGCAATTTTGCTGTTAGGCCGAGACTGGACATCTTTATATGTTGTTTCTTTTGACTCTGTCTTCATATATGCACACTTCGGACTTTTTCTCTAAATCTCTAGCCAGATATCTTTAGTTTCCATATTACAAAGGTTTCATCTGCATGGAATAATTGAATCGAGACATTATTTTATGTGTTAAATTTGTTCAGGCATGGGCCTCTATTGGGAGGCCTGTTCTATTCCTACCATCGCTATTACTACATCTCTGCATAACGCTGCCCAGGCAAAGACTGAGAAAATGGGAAGTTAATTGGTGAAATATCTCCAATGTTCATGAATTTTTTGGCTATTGAGGATAAAATAGCCTTAAGAGATGAGTAAGAATGCTGTTTGCACCCAACCGCAGCCACTGTCACTAGTCTCTAACACCCTCTTTATTACATTCGGAACTGGTGCAGCAGAAGTAAATGACTGCTGTCTCTGCTGTTTTCAGTTTTCACAATCCTGTGGATTTTGTGAATGTCCTTTCCTATCTCTTTTTCCTGCCTCCTGCTATCATATGAGGATCTCTCAGAGCTTTGTCCCTTCATCTTGTAGATGAGGAAACTGACAGAAAGAGATTAAGGTTAAAATGTCAAGTTTCTCTCAATTTTGGGTGCTGATTTTATGTGTCCAGGCCCTGGTCCTTTCAAGTGCACTCTGCATTAATGGACTTTTAGATGGAAAACTAACCATTGTTGCTTCTTGCTTTTCACAGCCTTCAAGGCTGGGTAAAAATCTCCTTGAAGCTGATGGGTGTGCTAGTTGCTTTCCATTCTGGCTGAAAGTGGGAACAATGATATGCCCCTTTGTTTAACAATAATTGGAACATGGGAAGCTACTTCTGAGCTCACCCTCAGAGTCCCCCTCTCCCTGAACTGTGCTCCAGCAATGAATACAGGAGGAGCGCTGAAAGATGCGGTTGCCTAGATAGTCTGGCCTCATACCTTATTGAGTTAATGTGCTAAAGCATAAGAATCAGGCTACTTCTGGAAAAAACAAACAGTTAAGACAAATTACTCTGAAGATTAGATTTTATTCTGCCAATGTATTACGTAGCACTAAGTGATTTTTTTAAAATGGAGTGGTCCAGTTGCTTTTCTGCTGCTACGCTCTTTCTCCATTGCTATCCCTCCTCTATTAGGGAATCTAAGTCCAGTCCTTCCAGCTTTGAGAAACCAGGCGACAGACAGGGCAGAGTTCAACAGAGCAAGTGTGAAACCACATCCAGTTGCCCAGCTGATTATCTGTGTTCATCCCCTCAACTGGATAGCCAGACTTCTTTGAGATATGCTCTGTGCTAATACATTGGCAGCAGATTTTCTCTGAACTTCTATTACATTTGAAACCTATTTGCATTTAAGATGTTGCCTAAATTCCTAGTGATTCTGGATGAAGAGCAAACCTGATTGGTCTTGGAATGTACTAGGTCCTCTATCCCTCAAGAGTTATCCTGGTTGAAAATCTGGAGCTGCTTTCCTGAGAGAGTGCAGAAGTCATGGGCCCACTGTATGAATTCAACCCCTTCCAAAACGTTCTGTCTCTGCATCGCAGCACCTCGGCTCTAAAGCTTATGTACATTGCTCTTTTACTGACAAGATGCAGTTGTTTCATGACTCCACTGAATACGATGTTTACATTTTATTATTGCATTTATTACGGAGAACTGTTTTAGGTTAAAATTCTTCCATTTGTTGGTTTCCTTGAGAAAGTATGTCTTTTTTTTTTTGTTTGTTTATTGGGTTTGATTTTTTCCCACTGTGTGCATTTTAATGTGGATCCATTCTCTGTGCTATGGGGTAATGGGAATAGAAGAAGGAAGACACTTCTTTTTGGAGGATGGATGTAGGTTGTGGATCAGCTAGCTAGAAAGGTAGGAAAGGGATGTGTTTTGAGAGGCGGTGGCGTGAGTGCGGCAGGAGTGTGCTGTAGGAACAGCCCACCAGCACAAAGTGGCAACGGGGCCTTCCAAGCTCTCAAAAACACCCTAATGTTGGTTTTGTGACACCTCATGCTGACTCCAGCTGCCCATCATCCTGTTCTCTTGCTGGATCTTACTTGTAGCTTTGCTTCCTGGGTGGCAAGGGAGGGTTTGCTGGGGGAGTTAGGGGAAGAGGGATACCCAGTAGTTCTTAATGAATTTGGGCAGGGGGCTGACTCATCCACAGTTTGGGATGATGGGGAAGCAGGGATGCATACAGGGTGTATGGTTTAACTTGAATCTAATTTTACCCTCTGATTTTATCCAGTCAGTGCCTCAGCCATAGCTAGAAGTCCTCCTTGCAGGAAGAAAGGAACTGAACTGATCTAACATTTTGCAGTCAGGCAAAGGAGCAGTCTTTCCTCCCTCACCCCTGCTTGTGCAGCCCTGCTTTTCTCTTGGTTTTCCACTTGTTTGACCTCTCGAGAAGCAGATTCATCTTACTAGCCTGGAAGTGAGATGAAAAAATAAAGGAAAAAACCCACCAAAGTCCCTCTTTGCCTCCCTCCATCCCTCCCTCTCCTTTTGCTGGGATAGCTTTCTGCAGAGTTCACAAGCTGAAGTGACTTCTCCTGGGTCAGGTGAGCTCTAGAGCCAACACAAGGGACGGGGAGGAACTGTGCGGTCCTGAGAAAGCAAGGGGGATGGCAGCGAGCTGTCAGATAAGAGGAGATGACCCAATCTGACCTCAGCCAGTAACTGCTGCCATTGAAGGCTGATTATTTTTGAAGGGGAAGTTGAACTACAACTTGCTGCAAAATGAAGTCTGATTCAGAAAACTGTGAATTAAAAAGATACGTGGGAAGAGTTAGCATTTTTTTGTATCTACTTCTTTGTGGTGACATTGAAAAAAGAAACAGGAGTTTTCACCACTGTGGTGTTTGTGATGGTTTGATTTCTTTTTAAACAGACTCCTTAAAGGACAAGTTGTTTTCAAGTGTCTGCATTGATCAAAGGAAAAAGCTCAGTTGTTTCAATTGTTGTAAATACTTTGGGAATCTTTCAGCCACTTCAGGTGGCATAACTCTCTCTCTTCTCTTGTTCTTCCACTGGCAGAACCTTCTTCATCTTGAACTTTGCTTTGCTAGTTAGATGATTCAGTTGTCTGCAGAGGAAAGAAAATATATATCAGTTTGACTTGAGTATATTTGCTGTATCGTAAGAGAGACTCTGAATTAAGGACAGCTTTTCTTGATATCTGTTGAAAAACTATTGAAGAGCAGTGGATATGACCAACTACATTTCATCTCTGTACCAAAGCCACTTCGTTAGTGATTGCTTTGAGCTAGCAGGACTTCTCTATCTTGCCCATCTATTATTCCCCCTCCTGTTGCCTACTTTCTTGTAAAATCATAGCGAGAAAAGGAGGCAGCAATCATTTGTAATCTTAGGCAGATTCAATCTAATAAACAGCTGTATGACATCAGTCATGTCCTTCAAAGCAGTCGTTATTTTCCATAATTGCATGGTTCACATTTTATATCAGCTATCCAGGGTATATATATGTAAGGTAGTTAATTCGCTGCTGATTCTTTGTGGCTTTATGGAAAGCAGCCTTCTCCAAGGGTTCCTACACCATAAGGATTATATCTCTTTTTTTTTTTTCTTTTTTTTTCTGAACTTGTCTAGTGGACTACATGTAACTAGATTAAATGAAGGACTTGCTAAGACCCTCCTCAAAAGAGAGTTTTGGCTAGTGTAACAGTAAAGTAAATGGGAAATTACTCTATTGCCTTTAGCCCTGGAGTGCATAGGAAATAATTCCTTTGGGGAAAAAGTAACAGGTTAGCACCCTGGAGAGCATAGGGAGTAAGTGAAAAGGAAAAGAGGGAAATGAATATTTATCTCCTGGACAATAAGAAACAAAGTCCTGCCCTGTGACCTGACTAGGGTCGTGTATGGGTAAGATAGGGCTTGTGTTACGGAAAGGACTTTATTTCTGTCATCTCTAGAGGCCAACTTCTCTGGAAGCAGAAAAGCTGGAGAAACAAGGTCTATTTTTGGTTTTGGGGGAGCAGAGTTGCCCCCTTCACAGCATCAGCAAGTAAGTTAAGATCTCAGAAGAAAATGAATATTTATTTATAATAACTTAATTGCTACTGCAGGACATATGAGTCCTGCTAGATGTGTTCTACTGTAGCAGTATTCAAGGCCCAGGCATCCAAGGGAAGTTACAGGAATATGCTGCAAGACCATGGGTCATGCCTTGTATCTGTAAAGACCTTGATGAGGGCAGAAGGGAGTTTAAGCTGTAGCAGTAGAGGAAATCCTTTGGACTCAGCAGATCAAATCTCCTCTTTAGTAATACCCTACACTGTATATGTGATATGGAGACTGCTTGTTTTTCATGTAGGATTTATATAAAAGTTTTGGATCCATGTTGAGTATCTGGAAATCCAAGTTTCCTACTTTCAAAAAGCAAGTTAAATTCAAGACCACCTCTGTTGAATCTTTATTGGATGAAGTGGAGAAAGAGAAAATTCTCTCTTGCATGGAACCAAGAAACACAAGTTCCACGTGAACAGCAAGTGACTTTCAGCCTTTGACCTCAGTGTCTCCTGACAAGACTGCAAGTAAGTGAAAATAGAATAAAATACTACAGCAATCTTGAATCCTAATGTATGTTGCAATAATTTAATATTTAACATTTAAACCTTTAGATGCCTTTTTTTTTTCCCCCCTCTCTAAAGGATGATCCTATTAGAAATGGTTTTAATTCCAGCCAACTAGGTAAGAGATCTGGATAATGGGATTCCCTGGAACGCAAGCAAGAAAGAATCCTTAGCAGTGTGAACTCCGTATGTTTATTGGTCTCTCCCTACCGCAGTGGCAGAGCTGCTTGTCACTACAGCTGAGCTTCGGAAGAGTGGACCTTCAGAACCTGCAGCTAGCATTGGATGCAATCTGAATATATTGCAGCATCCAGACGTGTCACGTGTCCCCACCGCTCAGCTTGAGGCTAGGAGCCTCAAGGAGAGGGTGTAGTATCGTGGCTGAAAGCTTTGTCAGATTTGGAGGTGCTGTGAACCAGGTGGGTGTACGTAAAGCTGGTAATTTTTCACAGAAACTTTTCTGTACGGAGTGGAAGGAAGCCTTCCCTTGTGCTACTGAGTTTTAATTTATCTTGGCAATAGTTAGGGAATGAAGTGTATGGTGCTGGGGCGGAAACCCTGGTAGCAAAGCAAGGAATTCACCCACTGGATACCCATAGGTGTTGTGGAGAATATACCTTTGCCCAGGTAATATAGGGATGGGTAGTTTCCTTCTAATTCTTTTAGGCATAATTGTGGTATTTATTTCTGCAAATTAATATTGCATCCTTCTTTTCCTTCAAGTTTACTTCTTTTTATGGATATAGGAGACACTGAGATGAAATTGTGTAGCTTTTTTTTTTACAACTATCAGCAGGTGTCCTTAAAGAGATTGCCCCAGCAATTTAATAATAGACATGCAAGAACGTGTAGCCACTGATGAACGCTATCCAAAAAAATTCCTTCTGCAGTTCTGTTCTGGCCCTTTTTCTTCACTCTTCCTTTGGTGACATCCTTTTACTATAACACCTTGAAAAGTTGTGGGAGGTGGTAAAAAGGTTCTTTGTTGGGTGAATCCTCAAGTCAAACCACTCTTCAAATTGCTTATATAGGGTGAATTTGCTAGAAAGCCGAGTCGTGGCTGTGAGACCTGGGGTACTAAGTACAGTGGGAATCCTGAGAAGAAAACTTGGTGCTTTACTTGGGGAGTACACAGACAATACACACCATACAGTTGGCATGGTGAAGCCTGTGGTCCCAGGAGCTGCTCAACCTTGAATAGTTTTAGGTGATAATGATGTAAGTAACTCTGTGTATTGGGAACAATAGAGATTTTATTCACTACACCACCTTTGTCTAAGGGAACTGCTTTTTGAATCTATTGGCATTAATGTATTCTCCTTCATGCACACAGGGGAGTGTACCATTCTGAGCTACATCCTATTTGGATTATTTTTGTCTTGTGTATTGACTTGAGGCTCCTCGTAGCTGCTCCATGTCTGCTAGACACGTGCTGCTCTGGTTAAAAACTGCCATAGCTCCGAATCTAATCATCCCTTTCTGTGCGTGGAAACTCCCGTCTTGAGGCTCACCCCCCAAAAAAAGCTATGAGGAAAATACATTCATTAAAGGCCCTCTCATTTTATATTGTTTTAGGAAACATTAATATGCGTTATATATATATATAAAAGCAAGAGAAGAGAACTTGACTTGTTTTTCTTTGTCGACTGCCAACCTGTTCCTGATCGTTTATCTAGTTACTTTTTACTCCATCTGCTTATCTAACACATGAAATCCTTAACAAAATCTTAATTTGCCTTGATTGAAGGTTTCTGCTTATATTACCCCAAATAGCTCCTAACTAAGAGAAGATCGGAATGGAGAGGAAAGCTACAGTTCATAGATAACTAGATAATGCTGCTCCCGGTGCTTTTTTGGTATCCATAGTGGTTGTTCCCCTTTCCTCTCCTAGATCTGCATTTTGTGAGCACTTCTGCAGGGGTGCACATGTATTATTCTAATATTAGTCAGGGCTGTCTGCCAGGCAGAACCAGTATATTAGCTCTTCGATATTCCTGTGGCAACGCATCTTGAAGTTCTTGAAGTCAGTAAAATGCAGAACAGTTTTCTTCTGCAGAAACCTTGTGTGCTGTAAAGTGACTGATGCCGGGGACTGCTGTAGTTTCTAGTAGATCCAACCCCCAAAAAGGCAGGTGTCTGTTTTACTAGGTGACTTCCCTGGGTTTTCACGGGGAGAAGATGGCCATAAGGATCTCTTGACCCCACCGATGTCCTCACAAGTCTAACTTCTGCTGATTTTCAAAGCTTTTTGCCATCCATTTGTGAAAAATAAGGGGCCTTTTCTCAGTAGAGTCGCTGTTGCTGTCTTGTGAAAGGGGCAGGAGGATGCTAAAAATAGAGAGGAGCTTTGGCAAGGATCGGGTATTTAGACTAAAGTGACTTGCAGGACCAGGTCCTGGTACAGATGGTTTAGGGGCTGCATCAGGACGTGAGGGGAAAGCAGCGTGCAGACAACTAAGGTGCACTTCCGTAGTACTTAGCAGTAAACCTCGATGCTCTGATCTCATTAGTATTGAGGATGGTAGAGAACATGACCTTGCCCTTAAACAGTGTTTAAGGGTTACTGCAGGCACAAATGGGATTGGACAGACACAGGTCTGACTCCGTGTAAGAACTAATCATCAAAAAGTGCTGGGAGTAGGGATTTGAACCCCTGTAGCTTGCAAAAGGCTCTATCTGTCAAAACAAAAGGATTTTCACGTTAAAAGAAGCTGTCTTTGAACCTGCAAAATAGTAATGAGAGGAGATGGGGAGGCTCAAGGAAAAAAAAACCATAGAAACAAGGTAAAAAGGCAAAACTGATGCTGAGAGAAAATTGCATTAGCATGAAGTAATTATTGGAATGGCTGACAGTGGATAGTAATACTGCCTTGGTTTGGTCGTGGCTGTGCTTGCAGAGAAGCTGTTGATAGCAAAGGGGGCAGGACTACTTCAGCTGCATGGGTTGACAACGCTCAAAACTCCTAACTCAGACAAGAGATTTCAGCAGGTTGTGTAGACTTGGAGGTATTTTGGAATCTAAAATGAATGAAAAACATCAGGTTTTATCCAAGCGTGTCTACAAGCATGTCAGCTTCCCTAGAGTAAATGAGGTTAATGCTGGGCTGCTAATCAAGCGTTTTGAAAGCAATCACAATGTATAATTGAGAATTGGACCTTGCTGCCTGTCTTCAATTATTTTTTCTTTTATTTTAATAAATGTTAACTCGGTAAAATAAAGATATCACCTCCTATGGCTTCTAGTTAATTTCCTTTGTTTGAAAAAGAATGGAGTTAAATTAAAAAAACCCCTCCTCCTCTGTGTTTATGCATCTAGTGTTTAAAAACAATGCCAAAGTAGTTTATTAATTATGTTGCCCAGAATGTCTAAGATGAGTACATTGCTGGTTCAGAGCAAATGTTAGTTGTTTCAGGTTTTTCTGTCACAAAGGTATAAAAAGTTTGATTTATATATATTTTTTTAAATCTCAGCATTTGCTTCCCAAATTGCTGGTTAGTTAATGATTCATATTTCTGTGCTAAATATGAGACCGCTTGGCTTATAAAATGTTTCAGTATTGTAAGAGCTTTAACTGCAGTGAACGACAAATTCAGAAGCTTGTTATGTCAGAAAGGAGGAGGAGGAACTTCTGTTTAGGTCTTGCCTTCACAGGGAAAGGAAACACTGATAGTATCCGTGTAATCTTGCACTGATGAGCTGGCATCACATTGCTTTGAAAAGATTCATATTTGAAATCTGATCAGTAAGTGGTGGTGGGCACAGCTGCTTTAGAATCAAGAGATAAAGGCAAGAAGGAAAACAAATCCAGAATTGCTGTGTGAAAACCTTGCTGACAATGTAATGCTGTCAGAACGTTTATAAAGAGCAGAAACCCTATTCAGTGTCAATCAGGTACGTGCTATATTGAATGAAATATTTCTTATTTTAAATGTTACCAAAGCTCTGCAATTGATAACTTCTGGATTTATGAACAATAACCTCTGTAAAGCGAAATGGCATAGTTAAATTACTGAGAGTTTTTGTTTTAGTTCCGGTGCACATTTGTTCTTAAACCAGTTTATGCAGATAAAATGATCTTTCAACAGGCTTGTTTTAAAAATTCTTTGAGGATTCAGAGAAAATTGTGGAAGTTTGCTATACCTTAGTACTTTGGCTTAAGAATCTAATTAGAGTAGGATTGCTGCACTAAAAGCAGGAGGAGTACTTTTGAACAAAACTTAGGAGTTTGGGCTTTTTAAGGTTTTTGGAAAACTGCACAAATGAATATGCTAATAAAGGGTAAAAGCCACTTCTTAGCATCATAGTATTTTTTAGCACCTGATCCAAAGCAAGTTGGAATTATTGGAAGTTTCCTCATTGACTTGCCTGGACTGTGGGTCAGGCTTTTCAGATTCCAGGTCTCACACTGATAAATGTCTCAGGTTTTATTCTTACAGTTGCTGTGTCTACCTAAGTAGTTTTCCCATATTAAAGTCGGTGATACAGGTTTACATTCTTTTAATGAGAACTCCAGTTTTATCAAGGATCTTCCTTATTAGACAAAAAGATGCAAGCCTGTTTCTTACATGTGCTTTTGGAAATGCTAAAAGGTCTATTTAACAATAACTGAAGATTGGACAGCACGTGCATAAATCTTCATCAGACCCATCAGAACCCATCTGCCTGAATGCTAGTAAAGACTTCTGGCTAGCACTGAAAAGAATGATCTGGTCTTCTTATCTTGAAGGTTTTATAAGTGAGGTTTTACTGGAGAAAGTACATTTCAATCTGGAGAAAGGATGGGATAAATAGCAGGTTATACATTTTAGACCTTGTAGTGGTTTAGAAATGTGCTGTTTCTTTTTGGGAAAGGGTTCAGCCTTGTCATATGGAGAACGCTGCAAAATTACCATTTATGTGCAGAGAAAGTTTTGATATGTCTATGAGTTGTATGAGAAACTGCTTTTGAACATAAAGTCATTTAGCACTTGATTTTGATGTGCTGAGTATTACCAGCAATCTGTTTCCTCATCCCTATCCTTGAGATTCCTCGCTCATTTGCTATCTCCCCAAGAGGGGGAGAAATCTAAGACCGAAGTATGGTGCCTTTAGGGAAGCAATAAATACATTTTGTATTTCTAATTTAAAGCTTTAGAACTTTTATTTGCTATTTCAGAACTTTATCAAAATTCCTCTTTATGTTTGTGAGCAAAGTTTAAACACAGAATCACCCCTCTGTTGCTATCCTCCTTTTTGCTTTTCTTTCTTGGCTTTTCTATATCTTTTTTTAAATAAGATGTCACTTAATTTTGCAGACACAGTGACTGTAACACAGGGTTAGAGGAAAACAACTGTAGTGTCTCCATTCTCAGGCTGGTAACTCCGTGTGTGTGAGTGTGTGTGTGTGTGAACAGTTCAGCTTCCTCAGCCTTTCAAAGGAGAAATAACAATGAAAATCTTACACCTGAAAGCATGGACTAAATCTAATGCTTCTTTACAGTTGCTCTCTTAAGCGCCCTAAATTACGGTAATTAGTTAACAGAGCTTCAAGGGTTGCTGGAGAAAGTGGAATCACAAAAATTATTTTATATCCTAGTAATTTGTTAGTTGGTAACCTGACAAGCTTGAAATATCATAGGAAGAAAATACCCATAGTTTTAGGGATGCTCTTAAAATGTTGCAATTGCAGAATTGCCTTTAATAAATGAGCCACTGTGAGTGTCTAGGATGATATTCTGATAAAGAATGGATTAAAATGTATTAATTAAAACCACTGTAAAGTCATGTTAGTATATGAACTCTAAATACACTTAGTTTTAGTTCAGGTTCTTGAGTATTGACTTAAAGGGACAAGTAGCAAAGAACTTACTTAAACTGAAAACAGACAGTGATCCAGGGGCTGAACAGATATTGTATCCACTATATTATTGTGCTTTCCTGCAGTTACCTGCAGTTATCTGCAACGTGCTTTTGCTAGCAGCAAGAAATATTCACATAGAAGATTTTGCTGGTCCGTTCCTCCAGAGACAGGAAATATAAAGCTCAGAGAGCAGAAATCTCAGAATAATTTCTCAGATTTGATGTTAATAAGACTAGGAGGACATTCGAGTTTTGTCTAAATTAATATATTAGACAAATGTCCACCTGTGTGAATCAACAACAAAATTCTGGCTAACTCAGTTGAGACAGGATTTTACTCACAGTAAAAGGCAGGTTTTCATGTCCAGGTTAACGATGAGACAAATCTAGAACAGCTTTTTTTGTTTGTTTGTTTAAGGGACTTAAAAGTATACAGAAACTTTTGTTACCTGTGGATGATGTTAAACGGATCTGATCTGGGAATTCGTGCAGCATTATAACAGTGTTTCCTAGCTTGAAAGGCGAGAATAAGCAATACCTTGGTTTCTGTGTTACTTCAGTGCAGGAGTGATGGTGAGGGGAAAGTTACAGTGTAATTACTAATTTGTCGGGCAGTTGTAAGTCATCAAAATTAGCTATCAAATGGTGCAAAAGCTTTTTTTTTTTTTTTTTTTAAAAAAAGAAGTTAGAATAAAATTGCAGGGGGAAAATATTTAGTCTTGAATTTTCTGTCAATGTGATAGATGCATAGCAAAATGACTACAAGTGAAATGGTACTTCACATAAATTCCAATAAGGAAACAAATTGCCTTATAGCTAAAACCAGAAAACCGGCTAAAACTGCACCGCATTTCTTATGCGTTCATAGATAGATTTCATTTCTATCCAACTACAGAAAAAGGTTGTTTATTCAAGTTTTATGACTAAAAAGACGACAAGAGTTTGCTTTGTGCAGGAAGAGGTAAGGCATCCGTGTATGGGGGAAGGCAGCCCCGTGTGGACGAAGGCTGCTGTTTGGACACTGAGTAGAGCGAGGTGCAAACTGGATGCTCCTTGCTGTCGTAGTCGTGCAAATGAAGCCAGTCTCTCAGCATAAATGATTTGCGTAGAAAAGAAGCTGTCTGGAAAAACCATGGTAAAAAAGATGGTTTTACTTGGGGGAGGAGAGAGTTGGATAAGGGATATCGCACATTGGTCTGTGACAGAAAAAAGTCTGCTGCTTTTTTCTCCGCTCTTCAGGTCAGGTAGATCTGAAAAAAACAATCCCCTGACAGCATGTTTGCCGTCAAGATTTTCTTAGTCCAAAGACAGCTGTGGTTATCAACATGGCTTCTCAGCCTCATAAAGCAAGAGGTCATTTGAGGAGCCGGAGGCATGGCACGCTCCAAGGAACAGCCAATGCATCATGGCTGTTTAGCCGGGAGAAATTAAATCCTGCTTTCGCTGACACACGTGCCAAACAGAAACTCCCGCCCCACGTTTCGGAGCCGTGGCAGGTCAGATCCTCAGGTGGCACAGCATATGCTGCAGCAAATAAATTAGTTCGTGTCGTTTTGGGATATGTCCCGTTTGTCTGCCCACCTTTCTAGTCTTGTCGCCTGTAGGTTGCTGGGGGGGGTCTAGGTTTTAGGGGCAGTTATGACCTTACTGTATTGTCTGTTGGCCAAAGGGCTCTTAATCTCATCACAGGTTTTTATGCCTAGTGATGGACAGCTGCTGCCGGGGAAAACGTCTCATCTCTGCTTTCCTCAGAAAGCAAGACAGACAGTCTCCCTCCCTGAGAGGACAGGAAGTTTCAATTTCTGCTCTATTCCTATTGACCGATTTACTTGGTTTTCTTCACATATTGACTTTTTTCCCCCCTCCCTTTTCTCTCTTAAATGTCCGTCTGGCATGAGTGCATTGCTGCTGGCACTGCCCTGTGTGTGCCTGCTGTATAGCCTCACAGAACTGCTGTGGGAACAGGGAATAAGCGCAGTGGTATTTTCAGTCCCCAATTTATTTATTTCTAATACGGGAGATGCTGGATTGTTATAAGAGTAAACAGAAAGAACTTGACCCGAGTCAAAGAACCTCAGCGCATGTGCCTACAGCACGCCAATAACTAAGATACAGTCATTCAGTAACCCGCCAAGCTGTGTATAAGTCCTACTGGACAAAAAGCTGTTGGTTCTCCATATACATTTGCCCTTTACGAAGGCAGATTGGGTGGGGTGCTCTGTTTCTCACCAGAGTCATACGAATTCAAGATGTCCCTCAATACCGGCTTTTGTGATGACTAGAGAGGAATGAGGTGGAGGAAGGCTCCTGTATGCTCGTTCCTCACTGTCATTAAGAGAGAAATAGTGAAGAAATTCATTCCTCCTGGACCCAAGGAACTGGTGTATCTCCTGCTGTTGGCACAGAGCTATGTTCTTATCATCAAACCAAGAATTAACTGCTCAGAATTAACTCCTTAAGAATTAGCTTAATTAATTAGCCGGTGCTGAAAGACTCAAGTGGGTTTCCCAGATGCTGGATACAGATGCAAATTCCGGCTCCATGAAAATCCGAGTCCCAGATAAAGACCAGCCTGTACAGCTCTTCCTTGCCCTTCCTTGCATCAAAGGGAGATAATCTTTTAATAATAAAGTTCTTATTGGACAAGGGTGATACTCTGTGTACTGGCTTCTGCCACGACACTGCTGTGGACTGAAGTGTGATTACAAATTCTTCTGACAGATCCACGTAATAGCTAGCTGTGTAATAATTTTAATAGATGTTTCTTTTCTAGTGGAGCATGCTAAAATTTTCGCACTGAAATTCAAATATCCTTTCCGATGGAATACGTATTGAGTGTCTGTGCTGTACTTTGAAGTAATGACGTGGAGAGAAAAGGAGCTGAAGTCTCTCAGTTTGCAGTTGTATTCTTGAGCAGCACAGTTGCTTTCCGTGTCTGGTCTCTGGATCTTTAAGCCTGTGATATATAGTAAGATACGCAAATCATAGAAAGCTTAAATACATTCTGAGGTCTGGTAACATTTTAAGGCTTTACAAATTGAAAGGCTAAAAACCACTGCAGTCAGTCTTAACTCTAGTTTGAATTGAGATCTGAAAATCTTTTCCAATTGTCTGCATGCCTTCTAGTGAACTAGTCCCATTGCAGCATATGCCAGACACGTGGTTTCATGTACCATGAAGCGTTAAATGCTGGCTGTCTTTGGTCAAGACCCACAGCTCTTATCTTCTTGAACAAAGTTGATGGGGTGGCTAGTGTCCAAATGATCCTTTGATATGCTTCACTCTTTCCAGCACAGGTAAAATGGAATTTCCTCTGCTACAAATGCCTCCGGTAGTGGATTAACATAATCATAAAAAAATTCTGGTGGGAAGAGATATCTGGAGAGCATCTAATCCAGCATCCTGCTCCAAGTGAGGCCAGGTTGCTCAGGGCCATTTTCAGCCAAGTTTTTTAATATCTCCAGAGATAGAGATTTCACAACCTTTCTAGGTATCCTGTTCCTGTACTTAATTCTGACTGTGGAGAATTTTTTCCTATGTCCAACTGAAATTCCCCTTGCACTGACTTGTGACTGTAACCTCTAGCTTGTGCACTCTTTCTGAAAAATGGCTTTGTTGTCTTCGTAACTCCAGGGAGCAGAAGGCTGCAATTGCCCTCTCCTGCAGTCTCGTGTTCCTCTGGTGGAAAAACCCAGTTCTCTTGGTGCTTCCATGTATGTCAGATGCGTTGAGCCCCGAAATATATTTATAAATGTTTAGAATAACCTAGAAGTTGTCAGTGTTCTCAGTAGCACAGCCAAAAAGAGTACTCATTTTGCTTAAATGTTTTGAAGTACTCTTGCCCATGTGCTTTTTAATCTGCAATTTATTTTTTTTTTGAGAAGGGGTGTTGATCTCATTGACAACAGGCTATTAATTTTGCAGGAGTGTGTACAACAACCGAGGTCTAGACAAACAGCTTTATTTTCATTTTGCTTCCCTATCTGTCCCCTACTTGTTGCATCTAGCCTTTCTCAGGTAATAATAAACTTGTTTGCTTTGTGTGCCTTCTGTTGGCACTATCTGGCACTGCTGTGTTTAATGAGTAATGTTTTTCGCAAAACTTGAAGCGCGAGTGCTATTTTATGCATCAGGAGTGACTTTCCTTTAAATCATTGTTGAGAATCATTAGTTGAGAAAATGATTCAGTTCATTGTTGCGGTGAGTTGTGTAAAGTTTAACTTAGCAGAATATTAATAGAATGCCTTGCAAGATGGCTGAGGGGCTGCGGGGTAGCGGAATGCATGCTTGCTGAATCACCTCTGCTAAAACGAAAGGAGGAATGATGGCACTTTAAGTCTAGCAGAAAAAAATAAAAAAGGTCATCTTAATTCTCTATTGCAAAAAAGTCTTTGCTCAAAATATGACTCGCCTCAAATTCTAAGCATGTGGTAGTGTATGTTGATGGAACGGTGCCTGAGAACATCCATCACTCTATTGCTTTCTGCAGACTTTTGCGTTTTTCTAGGAAAAGCTGTCGTATTATGTTTCCAAGCAGGCTCTAAAACATGGCAGCCTGCCCTCTTTGCCTATTTTTTCCCCTTTCCAAAATAAAAAAAAAAAAAAAAAAAATTAAGTTATTTATTTATACAAGGCTTTTAAAAAGATGCTTGGTGTGGGTAATGTGCTTTTGAGTTTGTTCAAACAGGTCAGATGGCTTAATTATTTACCCGTGTATCTGTTTGACTATAACATCTAAACCAGTACTTGTGCCTGATCTGGTGTGTCTTGCATGGTGACTCTCAAGATACTTTGAGTTTCGTATGTAGAGCTGTTTAAAGACCAGAAACTGCCTTTTTTGGTTTTTTTGGTTTTTTTTGGTTTTTTTTTTTGTGGAGAACTTTGATAATGTCACATTTTTGTTCCTACATCTTCATGGATAGTGGTGTCGTCCTCCGTGTAGTGGAGCCAATAGAACTATTTTATGCCAGATGTGAACCCTGCCCTTAGTGACTTAGAGTTGTGAATGGTAAGTGTTACTCAAGGAACTGGACAAAAACGGCTATTTACTTAATAATGGCATTTCAGTTGTTGAGTATCTTGCTAAGCTAAACTGACTTAAGTGGACTGCAGGGGGGTTGGAACTTGATGATCTTTAAGATCCCTTCCAACTCTAACCATTCTGTGATTCGATGAAATGTTTGCAGTCTCCCAGAAGACTGTAGTATAAAAATAACGGATACCTGTTTTGTTTGTGTCTGGTACAGATCTAGTGCAGTGCTGATAGATTAGATCTAAATAATGTACTTTAAAATTCAATCGTACTTTTAAAATCTTTCTTCAAGAGAAGGAGGGGATGTTGGAATGGGAGTTCACTTTACGTAGGAGTCTGTTTCTGTTTAATGAATGGTGCTTAAGCTATGAGAACATTATACCGGGATGGAACAGATACAGTAGCCTGTTGCACTACTTATCCTAATCCTTTAGTTAAATGTGGTCGCGCTTTCTGCTGCGGTATTGGTGTTAGTGGAGTTTGTTTTCTGTAGCCTTAAATCTTAAGATCTGGTTCCCTGAATCTACAGTCCTTCTTTAACTTCACCGTCCTGGGAACTTCACAATCCAGCAGTCAGTTTATAGGCCTTCTGAACAATACGGGATGATCTCAGCAGCTTAATTTTATTTGTGAGGCTCTGGGCCTCACAATATACCTCTCTAGGTATAAGGAAATGTGAACATGATCTCATGTAGATCCATAGTCTACTTGCCTAAACTATTTCTATGACCCAGGTTAATTATCTTAAGCCACTGCTGTTATTTTTTCACTATATTGCAGTCTTCTGAAGGCTATGAGTACAGTTTTCTTTAACCTCCTGGAACCCAGAGTCCCTCCTCTTGTAAATAAGTTATGAGCGGTCTGTTTTTGAGGAATGCTGTACTGACTTTTCATGCTTGCATGGACTCCTCTTTCTGAAACAAACTTCACTCTTGCTTCTTGTAACTTCTGTGTATGTTTCTAGATACCGTGTGGTGCTCTTTGGAGAGAGTATGTTCTTTGGGCTAAATAGGCAGTTATCCTGCGTACCACTCTACTGGATTACCTCTCCAGGAAAAAAAAAAACAACTACTTAAAGTTGCCAGACGCCAATACAGGTTAGGGGTGGACCTGCTGGAAAGCACTTCTGAGGAAAAGGATCTGGGGGCCCTGGTGGGTAGGAAACTATCCATGAGCCAGCAATGTGCCCTTGTGGCCAAGAGGGCCAACGGGATCCTGGGCTGCGTAGGGAAGAGTGTGGCCAGTAGGTGGAGGGAGGTCATTCTCCCCCTCTGCTCTGCACTGGGGAGGCCACAACT